>JAHREE010000116.1:1410241-1476500 GCA_033628505.1 Tringa tobata | reverse complement strand
CCTCCAGGGATGGGGCAGCTACAGCTTCTCTGGGCAACCTGGGCCAGGCTCTCACCACCCTCACAGCAAAGAATTTCTTCCCCACATCTCATCTCAATCTCCCCTCTTTCAGTGTCAAACCCTTCCCCCTCATCCTATGGCTCCCCTCCCTCATGAAGAGTCCCTCCCCATGTCTCCTGGAGCCCCTTGAGGGACTGGAAGGGGCTCTAAGGTCTCCACAGAGCCTTCTCTTCTCCAGGCTGACTCCCCCCAACTCTCTCAGCCTGTCCTCACAGCAGAGGTTCTCCAGCCCTGTGTTCGTCTCCATGGCCTTCTCTGAACCTTCTCCAACAGGTTCATGTCCTTCTTATTTCCAAACCAAGCTCAGTCCCAGCATGGATTTTGCAGCAAGTCCCAGGTGTGGGTGGAGCTGGGGGCTGAAATGTACTGCTCCAAAATCCTGTGGCACCTCTCTGCCCCCAGACACACAGGCATCCTCTCACGCTGAGCGCCGGGTCCACACTCCAGCCAGGCCTCACTGCATGCTCACCACATCACTGCCAGGAAGAAGTGACACGTCCCTAAGGAGTGAGGCCCTGTGCCCCACAAGCTGTTGTGCTTGTGCATCCCAGCTCTCCTCCAGTTACATCAGAGAAAAGTATGAGTTTTGTGTCTATCTTTGTCAGGCATGTTGAGGAGAAACTGTGCCCAGATTTCACAGCTTCCACGATATGCCTTTTGCATGGCAGCCACAAGGGAAAGAAAGGTCCCTATTTTGGGGCTTGAAATTCAGCCTAGCTGGGTCCCAGCCTGCCCTGCCCTGACCCCGTGGGCTGTGCTGGCCGAGGAAGCTCTGTACACACCTCCTGGGTGCCCCAGGTTGGGCTCGGCGTGCACTTTGGGAAGCAGACGGCTCTCACCTCAGTCCCCCATCACCTCGCTCCATTCTCCATCACACCTGGGGTGGCCTGGGGCAGCATGTCATGGGCTGGCAGTGCACTGTCACACCAGAGGCCACCAGCCAGTGGCCAGCTAAACAGGGATCTGGACTCTGCTTTGGAGCAGTCATCTGCTGTGTGCAGGGAGTGCCAATGGTCCTCAAGACATCATGGGACCAGGGAGGAGCAAGAAGCACTAGGAGCAGATCCCCAGGCCAGATAGACAATTCCCTTCAGCTCTGGCCTGTCTTTTTTCTCATGAACTGATTGCTCAGTTACTTGATTAGCATCCGCACCCCCTTTATTTTGCTGGTGCAGAAGAGAGCAGAGCAAGCATCCCCAGACCCTCACCCCATCCCTGAGCCTGAGGGGGAGTGTTGGAAGGTGTTCCTGTTGCTAGGAAGACCTCAGTGTTTCCCCTTGCCAGTGTACTAAATCCTTGCCTGCATCAAAGAGACGTGGCATTTTCTTGGGAATCCTCTCTGCTAAGAATATCCTCTATTTACATATTCACCAATGTGGGGGTGGAGGGGAAGCAGGGCAGTGAACTGAATGTACTTGGAAGCATGTCTGTGTTCGTTACTATAGAGCTGCGTGGCTGACTGTGTCTCCCTTTGCAAAGATCACCTCTGATTATGGCATTAATGACAGCCTCAGGGGACTGCTCTGCCCCCAGAGCCCGCAGTGCCTCCCAGCTGCTCAGGAGAGCAGGGACACGGTGATGCACATGTTCATGTGTGCCCATGTGTGTGTGAGGGTCTCTATGGTTTCCCTGGTCTCTAGTAACCACCGACACACGTACCCATGTCCAAGCACTAGTGCCATTTGTAGGAGCTCTGCCATTTGGCATGGCACCAGGAGGTGGCATTTGCCCCAGCAGAAGGCAGCAGCCTGACACCCCCGCAGGGAGCTGGTGTCATCTTGGGTATCTTCTCCTCTCCTTGGTGGACCTGGCAGTGTTAGGTTTATGTTTAGACTTAATGACCTTAAATGTCTTTTCCAACCTAAATGATTCTCTGATTCTTCTCTGCAAAGCCTGGGCTCTGAGCCTGCAGCACAAACAACCCGATGGCAACGGGGTGGCAAGTTAAGGTGCCCTTCTGCAGAGAGTGATTCAGCTCATCTGAAGGCTATGACAGGTAAAATGGGTCAGTCTGAGGATTAACTCCTCTTTCTACATCAGCCTCAGAGGGAAGTTCCTGAGACCAGCTCCTAACTTCTGCTTATGAGCTACCCAGGAAGGGACTGGTTCTGTGTTTTGGCCTCACGTATCTGTTGCTAGAGAGAGGGGATGGCTCCTGTGCCATATCCTAATGGAGAACAGGCTGGTAATTAAAGCCCTGAGCAGATCCTGTTCAGCCAGAACAAAAGGTCGGGCAAAACCTGGGCAAGATGAGGCTTTCCAGCTCCTCGGCAGAGGGCTGGGGCATGGGCATGTCTACGCCCAGTCAAATGAATCATGCACCAGAGAGGCTCGTTTCTCTCTAATGGGGACGGCTATCTTTGGGATTTTTAGAGGCCAAAGCTGAAGGAGAAGACAGAAATTAATTTTCCTCAGAGTGATAGTCAGGAAGGCCAGGAGAGCTTTGAATAGGAGCGAACATACAAGGGCTATACCATGGCAGCCCTACATCCCCCTGTGCCAGCATGCCCTTTCCACTGGTGGCCAGTTGTGTATGCTGGAGGAGTATATAAGACAGGAAGGATCTCTGCTGTCATAGTTCTCAGTGGAATTCCCAACCTTTGGATCTGGTAAATGAAAGGTTATCACCGGACCCTCATGTTTAAGAGTCTCAATCATTCTTCTTCCTGAACGGAATTGCTTTCTGAAGCCGGTTATACTTTTGGCCTTACACTGTCCCATGGTAATGAGCTTCATGATGAATTATGAGTTGTGTGAAAAAGTACTTCCTTATGTTTGTTTTAAATCTGCTACCTGACAATTTCATCGAGTGCCTCCTAGTTCATGAACAGAAAGAAACGGTGACTGATTGTCCCCTGGTCACCTCACCAGACTGCTCCGGACGGCTCCCTGTTGCCCCACTCAGATGTCTCCTGTTGAAGCAAAGAAGTCCTCGTCTATTTAATGGTTGCTACGGACACCATTAAATGCCTGTGGTCATGGTGGTTGCCCTTTTCTGGTTTTCTGAACTCTCCTGAGAAGGGAGGAGGAGGAGACAGGAATGGATACACCAGCCAGCTTGGGGTGTGGGGCTGCTGTAGAGGCAGAGGCAGAACTGCATTTTCTGTTTTGTTCCCAGTTCCTCCTCTAGTCATTCCCAAAATCTGATTCCCTTTCTTGCCCCCTACTGAGTTTTCCGTGACTTAACCCAAGAGCCCCAGATTTCTTTCCCCAGTGGTAATTGCTAATTCAGAGCCCAGCGCTCAGTTAGCAGGGAGTCCAACCACTACATTTTTTTCATTCTGTTCCAGTTTGGGCTCAGATGGGAGTATTCCAGGGCAAAAATGGCTCGGGGTCACACGAGGTGGCCACAGAACAGGGCTTCAGCCAAGGATGGGCACGAGCCCCTGCCACTTGTTCCCCTCTCCTTGGCACCTCTCCCATCCCAGCAGAGCTTTTATCATGCCCCTGGTCTGCACACTGCCAAGAAGACACCATGCTGTGCTCTGCCACATCTGGTGCCAGCACTGCGACAGTGGGACTGGTGAGAGGAGCTAAGGGTGCAATGGACATGCAGTGAGATACACCAGAGGACTGCGGTGGGGAATGGGCGGTGATGGGCACCCACAGGATTCACTAGCAACAACAACATTCATGTCCTCCACTATGGGAAAAGGGGAATCACGCAGTGCCTGACTGTCCCACACTGGCCAAGCAGCAGCATAAGGGGTCACCAAAGCAAGTGCAGGAAGCTCCCATGCTACGTAGAGCCAACGGTGGTGTCACAACTTGAATTGCAGTGGTGGCATTGATGTGGGGAGAGGCGCAGGGCACAGGAAGGGCAGGAGCTCACACTCCCTAGGGTGCAAGTGACTGCACTGAACAGGACCTTGCTGGTTTCAGTCCTGCCATCTTTCCAAACCTTTCATCAGGTTCAGCTCAGGTTTGCACTGAAGAGGACTTCCAGGTTTGGTATTTCAGTCTGAGAAATAATCATTGATTCTTGCTGTTTCCTCAGTTATAAGATCTGGGTTTGTATAAAGGATGGGCACAGTGTAGGACACTTCATTCTCCTTCTTACCGATCATCAGTTTAGCTATTTAGCTCTTTAACTGCAACATTAACTTTCTTCTGTCTTTTCCTACATAGATCTGAGTCAGGACCACTTTCTGATGAGCTTCCTACTATTTATGCCTTGAGAAATGTTTTATTATTGGCTTTTATGCTTTTAGCAAGTTTTTCCTAAAAATATTTTTGGCCTGGCCTTATTATGGATATTACATCTAACAGACATACTTTGTACTCCATTCTATCTTCCTTCTTTGGAAATTATTTCAATTTTGATGAATCTCTCTTTCTTCTTATAACTTTTTTCACTACTAAAGCATGGCAGGGTTTGTTTTTTTCTTGATATTTTAGCACATTCTAGATTGGTTGTATATATTTATTCTGAGCCTCTAATACTTTGTCTTTAAACAGTTTTTATGCCTTCTGTAAATATTTTACCCATTTAGCTTTTCTTTTGAATTCCTTTTTAACTACTTTTTGTATTTTTATCTTGTTCCCATTCTTAAAATTAAACTTTGGGATAGATTTCTTTGTTTCTTTTTCTTTTCTTTCCTCTTTCAGTCCTGGAAGGATTTGGCTCTTTGGGAGAAGTTTTCTTTGGTCATGAGTCCAGCAAGGTCCAACAGACAGTGGCTGCAGAAGTCACAGAGACTCTGTGGTCCAGCAGATCCACCACCATCAGAGATGGTGCCTGAACCTCCCTCAAAAACTTGTCTGACAAGACCTTGAAGAACATGTGGGAGAGGAAAGGAAACTTCTCCGTCTCAGAAACACTCTATGTTGTGTGCTAAGTAAGGAGTAATGTGCTCCAGATTTTTGCACACCTGCATCTCTGCACCTATGTATCAGGCCAAGTAAATGCTAAAAGAACTAACGCCATCACCAGCATCCAGGGAAACGCTGCACATGCTTACTGGGGAAGAATTCCTAGCAGGCATCTACCCCAGGACCTGGCTTATAAAGCTGCAAGGTGATATTTAGTCAGGCAGGATGCCAGATAACAGATGTACCTAAGAGTTTCAGAGACTGAAGCCTGGTTTCCAGAGTCTCAGGAGAGTTGAGAGGTGCCCAGCATGCAGCCTGCTGGAGGTCCAGTTTGAGAGAAGCCTCAGCAGCATCTCACCCATTAGGGACCATGGTTATGCGACCTGGGAAGGGCACATGTGTGGCCACAAGGTCCCCAGGGACCATTGGCAGCCTGAGAGGAAGCCTTCCAGCTCATTCCCAGATTTTGATACAGCAAACCTTAGAATAGATACCATGGAGGATCCCAGAGAGACGAAACAGGCTTATCCACCCCCTCAGTCATCTCTACTGAGTTCAGCTCTGAGAAACATCGGGCTGCAGAATCACAGGGCTGGCTCCGTGGGAATTGGGAGCAGCAGCCTGGCAAGGGGTAAGCCAGGCACAGGGCAGTTATTATTTATCACTTGCGGTGATTGTGGATCAGCCCAAGCATTGCCAGGTCTTGGTCCAGGTGCTCATCTGAGCACAGGCCTGGTGAGGACAAGGCTGTGTATGGCTGGAGAGATTCCTGGAGAGGTGGCTGCTTTTGCTGAATAAGATAAATAGTGGATAAAAGTTCATGGTCTGTGCTCTGTCCCTAAGGACGACTGCAGTGCCACAACCTGTGTCTATACACTTAAAATCTCTTTTCCACAAAACACAGGGGCTCTTCTGTCCTGCCTGTTGGGAAGTGTCCCTCACCCACGCTTGTCCCAACAGTGCCCAGGAGAGCCCTGACTGCCTGTGCGGGGGACAGGCATGGACATGTGATGGACGGACGCAGCTCAGCACATGGGCTGGTATCTGCCCAGCAGAGAGCCAGAGCCAAGACCATCCCTGCTGGGATGGGGACCTCTGTTCCTCAAGCCCAGCCAGACCCTGCACACACCGGGACCTGGGCAGCAAGGCTCAGCCTGGGCATGTGCTGAGCTGGAGGAGGTGGATCCCTGCTCACCACCCGGTGCACAGAGACGTCAAAGCCAGGATGTCCTGCTCTTATCTTTGTTAGGAGCAGTATCGCCAAGCTGGCAGCTCCAATGAGCTTTAATCAGAAGAAGAGAAAACTTCAGCGCTTTTCAGCTCTGAACTACAGACACAAGTTTTTGGAAGAGGGCCTAGATCTAGTCCCCTTGGCACATAGACTGGAAAGTCTCAGCTGTAAGTGCTGAGACTGATGGGCATTTCCCATTTGCAGAGGTGTGTTTCTTACTCCAGTATCACTATTGCATATGACCGTCCTCTGCAGTGTGGTCCTGTCCCCTAACAGGCCTGGGACACCATTCTGCTGCTCCACACAGGAAGGGGACATGGCAGCTTCCACCTTCTCCCTTCAGTACAGCCCCCGGGGCAGTGGGACAGCTACTGCCATGAGAGCAAAGTGCCCAGCTGAGTGGCTGTGCCCACGGGTGTGGATGGTGTGTGCAAACAGCCACCCTGAAGATGCTTCCATTTTCTTGACATTTCATATTTTTGGAAGGGGTTTTGCCCCCCCCCCCTTTTTTTTTTTCTGGTTGGGTAGTTTGGGGTGTGTTTGGGGTTTTTTCATAGCTTTTCCTCATGAGTCTTAGAAGGATGAGGTTGATGGCTTAGTGTTGGAGAAGGAAGTGCTATGGGAGTTTCAAAACACAGCTGGTTAAAAATTATTTCACCCTAGTCAGTAATAATAATAGCAACAACAATAACAACAACTTGCAATATGAAAGCCTAGCAATCATATCTCAATACGAAATACTGGCAAGCACATCTCAGCCTGTTTTCTGCTCTGGTGCATACTTGTCATTAGTTCTAGTACGCAGAAGGCAAAGCACACTGTTTATGGTTTTACTGTAGCATCCAAGTACTTTATATGCTTATTTTTCATAACAGAATTACTTTCTCCATAAATCAGGCTAAACTCAGAGGCAGCTTTGACCCATTACCTCAACCTTTTGCTGTAGATCAGCTGCGCATAAACTGTGTGCCCAGATTCCATGTCCAGGGTTGCACTAGGAATAAAATATTTGGGAAACACAATTTGCATCACAGCTCTTTAAGTAAGTATTTGGCTTCCTGGAAATGATGATTCATGGTTTGTATGTGCAGAAATGTACCAATAACATAACCTTTCGATCCTCTAATGCCAGACAGATCCGTATAAAACCAGGATTCGTGCTGCCCAGATGAATGGTACAGTAAACCGTATATATAGTACCATTTCAGACTTGGTCTTTTTGCAATGTGTGGGAAAGACAAAAAAAGGGGCAGAACATGACACAGAGGTCAGTCAGCTCCCAGAGCCATGCTTTATCAGTTCATCTCTGACCAGCTTCTTCCTCTGCCACCCGGATGATTTAATAAGCAATGGTTTCTGGAATAAGTCCTATGTCCTGGCATATTTTATAGGATCTTTTCAGCGCAGAGGTGTGTATTAGGTGTAAAGAGCTTTACCAAGAAACCTTCAGAGTGTGGGTCTATTCGCTGGCAGGGTGAAGTGGCTGCACTGTTATTGCTCAGAAAAGTTACATAAAATTGTCATCGAAGAAGCCTCATTTGTTCCTTTACACGGGCGGTTAGCAAGCAAAAGGTTGTTTCTCCAAACAGCCACTCTGGCACGCGGGTATTCACCCACCAGAAAAGGTTTGTGTGGAGCTCTGTCATTGGACATGGGTGAGGACATTGTGCCCAAACTCTCCTTAAATGTTTGGTGGCCTTCAGCTGGGCTCGCGGAGGTGCAAGTAGAAGTGGACCCTGCTCAGAAGCTGGATGCTAAATACAGAATAAACTAGACTAAACTCAGCTCCTCTGCAGGACAAGTGAGCTCTGCTTTCTGCCACAGCGATCTTTTTCCTGCAGGAAAATGCACCTTTACAAAACCAAAATCACAGTTTTCCGAGGGATGGTTTTTTTTCTTTTGTTTCCCAGCAATTCTGTTTGGCATTAACCCTGCATCTGCCTCAGCCACCGCACTGCATCCTTGGCATTCCCAGTCTGCCCAGTCAGCTGGGCTCCTTCCCCAGATCTATCCACTGTGATGGTCACGAGCCACCAAGCAGATTAAATGAGCCTTGTGGGAGCCACATGGCCACTGAGCACCCGAGAGCTGCCTGGCCAGCAAGGGCACAAGTGCTGAGTTCTGTGCCAAGGCAGATGCTGTGTAATGCGCAGCCCAGGCAAAAGAAAGCATTTTGTCACTTCTGGGATGGATTGTTGCTTGGTTTTTTTTTTTTTTTTCCCTGAATGTTTCACTTTTTGAGCTATGATTCAGTTTCTCAGACTGAGTCGGGACAAAGAAGAGTAAAAGCTTTCTTCAAAAACAGCAATCTGCTTCTTGGCTCCAGCTGCGACAGGAGGAGGTCTCGGTACCACTGCCCCAGGGCAACAGCCTGGTGCTGCTTGGGGGACTTTATGAATGATCCTGGCAATCTTAGAGCCACCCCACCAGACCCACAGGCCAGCCTGCCCCCGAATTTGCCAGGTGGCTCTGCCATTTGGGGCAGTGCCCAGCAGAGCTCTTTTGCTGAAGAGGCAGCCAGCAGGAATTGCACCTGGAGTCCTAGCAAAAACTGCTGCTGTTGTCACAATGTCAGAGCTCTGTCCCTCATGGGCAAAGCATGGTGGGTCCCCAGCACAGCCTCTGCAGACTTTAAAGAAGTTAGGAAAGCTGTGGGAAAAACAACCTACTGAGGTCTCCTGTGCTCTGGCACACCTTCTGTTTGGCTCTCTCTCAGTTGCTGCAGCCCCAAGGCGATGTCCAGTCCAAGTATCTGCCCCAGGCTTTGTCACCTTTAACAATCCCAGCCTGACATAGCTGAACAGATAAAACACTGAGCATAGACCAGAGCAATGGAAAGATAACATGAGAAGCAAAGCACCACTAGATCCCATTTTTGGTGACTCGTCCGGTTGCCAGATGTGGAAAGGCGTTGCACCTTGTCCCTGCGGACCCCTGGTGCTCCATGGCTTGGAGACAAACTGTCTGCATCTGCCTCACATCGGGTTCTATGGAGGCCATGGGTGCTTGATGCCCAAGGAGTGAGTCTGGGGTGCTCATGCACCAGGTCACACACCCTGCAAAGCCCCTGAGGGACATCCTGCCACCCTCTTGGCAGCTGCAGGGCTTTTACCACCCGTCCAGCCCAGGCTTCAGAAGGCAAAGGGGATGCTGCTGCTTGCAAGCCTCCCCCTGCTCCCATGCATGTGGGGCCACAGCTGGTCCGCGGCATGTGCTGCAGCTGCATCACACAGCTGTGGGGATCTGGCAGGCAGCTGGCTGCCCCCGTGCTCATTAGCAGGGAGAAACGAGCAGGGATCTCTGCTCCAAGGGTCCCTGGCGCAGCCCACCTGCCCCAGAACTCTGCGTGCCACAGATGCCCAAGCAGGAGTCCTCCATGGGGACAGTCACCGGCGCCATGAGGGAGGATGGGGACATGTGAACCTGCCCATGTTTCTGCATTGGCAGCTCCGCACTGGGATTTTACCCAGGCTCTTGTCCCTTCCACACCTTCTCTAGTCAGGAGGGGACATGAACACGGCCATCACGGGGTACATGCCTGCAGGGTGTTTTTTGGGAAGACTGAGCACATCAGACATCCCTGCCGATCCCAGAGAATGGACTGGCCACCACAGACACAAGCCCCGGGTCCTGACAGCCCCAGCATGACGTGCTTCAGTATTTCTAAGCAGCATAGCTCCAGCACAGCAGTGTCAGGGGGTTTCTCCCAGCTCCCCCCATGCCTGCCAGCAGTCTCTGCTGAGGAGGTCAGGGGTCCGCTCACCCGGGGCTGCCCGGCTTCCTCTCGCCTGGCCCAGCTTGTCCCTCCCCAGTCGGCAGGGAGCCAGAGTGCCATCACCTCCAGCAGGCAGTTTTACTGGCTAACATTATAAATGTACTGTGCTCTCATGGATTTGATGCTGTTTTTATGAACTTGGAGCTCAGTGCGGCTGTTTAGTTTGAGATGAGCGAGGAATGTATTAATAGTTGGGTAAAGTGCACTCCGAGCTTCTAAGCTTGACCGAGCTGTTTGCTTTAGGGAAAAAACACTTCACTTTTTCCATTCATTACTATTCTTTGTTAGTGGCTCGAGCACCCGCCCCCAGCACACCGGAGACTGCTTTAACCCCTCTCCCACTGCACCCCAGCCACCCATGGTGTCACACGGGGAGGAGAGGGAATTTGGCAGAGAGCATCCCTAAAAACCTTTCTCCCTGGACCCTGCTGAAACCCACAGGTGAGAATCCTAACCTGTGCTTGCAGGGGGAGCAGCGACCCAGCACTGCACCCACGGGCCCCCAGCAACAGTGGGGGTCTCCCCCCACACCCCCAAGGCAGGACCCTTCCCCCAGCAGTGCCCACAGCCAGGAGGACAGTGGTCCAGTGGCTGTGTCCACCCTGCTGGTGGCCAGGCCCAGCCGGAGCCTGGGTGTGATAAGCTGGCAGCTGCCCTGCTGTCCCACTGATGAAGAGAAAGTGGAGTGCGTTCACCAAACGGTCTCTTTTTAATTAGAGAAGACATGTCATGTTCCGGGGGCATGTCCTGCTCCTGCCTGCCCAGTCTGCCTGGAGTGCAGCAATTGATTTACGTTCAGATGAGGATCTCAGCAGCGTCCTGCTAAATCTCTTATCCAGCATGAACTTTCCATAAGCAAGGCTCTATTTTTAACTCTGCAAGGCCTAGGAGAGGTGGTGTCTTGTGGGGAGGGGGGTGGTGAGGAAGTCACTCTGCCCAACGAGCTTTGAGCTTGCTGGGGGACTGGTCCCAGCAGACTGTCCTGGGCACTGCTGTGCCACTCCAAGAGGCAGCACGGTGGGAAAGCAGCAGCAAGGTGTCCCATGGGCTTCAGCTCTAACATGGAGGGGTCAGTGCAGGAGCAGGCTCTGGAAGAGACTGTTCTGGTGGAGGAATGAAGTGGGGTGAAACCAGGAGAAGCAGAGCATAAATCCCATGCCTGGCAGCCTGAGCACAGCCTGGGACAGGGCTGTCCCCGGGCAAGGCAGCGTGCAGAGACGGGCAGTCCCTCACGGGGGTGGGGAACTATCTCTCCAGGAGGAGAGCGCAGGGAGGATGGAGCCCAAGAGACTGGGGAGAGAGCTGGCACCAACAGACTGGTAATGAACAGCTCGAAGGCACAACCCACAGCCCTGGCAGACTTGATTACACTCATGCACACTCCATGGCCTACATCTGCCCCCAGAGACATGTGGATGAGCGGGCTCCTGCTGCAGGGCAGCAGGCCAATACTGCCAACAGCAAACAAGGTGCCACTGAAGGAGGTCGGCCCAGGCCTGCAGGTGCCTGGGAGACACCAGAAGACCCTTTCTTTTCCATGGTGGGGCAGAGGCAGGGGCAGGGAGTGGGGTGCTCTCCCCTTGGCCTCCATGGAGGGGAGATCCCATGGCAGGAGCTTTGCATCCAGCCCAGAGCTAGCAGGGCAGGAGCATGAGGGGTCTTTCCCCTGTGCCACATGGTGTCCCATGTGGGTGAGGGTGACGGGCCCTTCCAGCACATGGGATGCAAGGGTTTGAAGCCATCACTGATGACCCAGCGGGTGCCAGCGGCCCATTGCATGGGGTACAGATGTGCTTCCCCCATTACACAGCCTGCACTGAGCCTGACTTCAGCTGCAGGGACACAGCCCTGCTGCTGGCAGACGGCAGGGGGATGGTCTCTGCATCCGCCAGCTCAGTGCCCAGTAAGGCTCACACGCAGCCCTCCCCTCTCCTCCCACCATGCAGGGCTAGGGCTCGGCCACTGCCATCACCCGGCATTGCAGCTCCACCGGCACTTCCCAGCTCCACTTGTTTATTATGATGTTTTGAAAGAGAAGCACAGAGGCTAGTGGGGCTGGGCAGAGTGCTGTAAATCACAGCAGAGGGACGGCATGCTGTGGAGCCTCTTCCAGGGGAGAGCAGCCCACACACCAGCTGGGGAAGCAGAGCGGCCATCCCCACTACAGCAACACCTGTGGGAGTGCCACAAGTCCCTCGCAGCCAAATGGAGTGCCGTGTGTCCCTCACAGCCCAAGGGAGTGCCACGAGTCCCTCATGGCCCAAGGCAGTGCCAACAGTCCCTCACAGCCCAATGGAGTGCCACGTGTCCTTCACAGCCCAAGGGAGTACCACGAGTCCCTCATGGCCCAAGGGAGTACCCTGTGTCCCTCACAGTCCAAGGGAGTGCCACGTGTCACTCATGGACCAAGGCAGTGCCACATGTCCCTCATGGCCCAAGGCAGTGCCACATGTCCCTCATGGCCCAAGCAGACCCAGGGCAGAGCTGCCTGATAAGAAGATGCTGATGGTGTGGAGCAAGCAAGAGCCCCTGCAGTGGCCACTGGTGGTGGTGCTGCCAGGCTGGGATGGGACCTGAGCTGGGGATAGAGATCATACCATACCCCTGGGTAATAAAACCCCTCCAGATTCCTTACTGGCACATAAAGGCCAGGACTCAAGCAGGAGAGGGATGGAGGGACAGCAGACACCCTCTCCAAAGGGTGGCTCAAGAAGTAGTGGAGCCCCTTGGTCCCTACCCCAAGGAACTGCCATGTTCCCAGTGGCCCTGGGGCTCAGCAGGGACCAGCACCCTGTGCAGGTCATCTCCCCCAGACCCAAAGCCTCTCTCCTTCTCTATTTACTCAAATCCTCGAACCACTGACTAATCGCAGATTTACGCCTCCACAGCAAACATTTATTTTCCGTGCACGCTAGATTTTCACACAGTCCCAACCCCACAATTAGCCTCTGCAGCATGTTCCCAAGCACTCTGTCCCATCCAATTTTAAATTACTCCAGCAATAGAGCTCTTGCTCTGTCCCCTGGGAAACCATGCTGCTCCCATAGATCTTGCTGCCCGGAAGACATGATTTTGCTGATATCCAGGCCACATTTTCCTCTGGTTGTATTCACTGTGGAGCTCTCAGCTGTGCTGCCACAGACAGTTACATCTCATCTACTTCCACGGTTCTTCAAGCATTTGCCTATTCTCAGTGACCTTTCTGGTCAGCTGTTTTTCCCACTTACAGTTCTTCTGTCCTTTAGGCTTGTCAGCATCTCATCATTTTGTTTAGCTGTGCACAAGAGATGGGATCTCAGCAGGGCTACGCAGAGGATTCCTACAAACACTTTCCAAATCCATGTCAGGGTCTCACTTCCCCAGCTTTATGGCGCAAACTGCTGTTTGATTAGGAAGGGCTGACCCTGAGCGGGACCCGACAACGATGCTCTCGTGCCTGTAAAGGAGGAGGTTTGCTCCCCTCAGTCACACAGACAGGCATCTTCCCTCTTCTAGGCTTAGTGTTTATAATTTTCCTTGCAAAATAAACCTTGCTTTATTGTTGATACAGAGAGAAAAGTGAGTGTTAATGTGGGGTTTAGCACAACAGATATTTGGACGCTGGTTTACATGTGCTACAGTGCACAGGCCGATTCAAAACTTCCCCTACACTAATTTACAGTGGGGACTAATGACTTACATCCTGACAGATCAGAGTACCAGTAAATCAGCCTGCAAGAAGGCAAGCACAAGAACGCCAAATTTCCACCCATCGAAGATATCAACACTGAGAATTTTCTTCTGATTCTCATTAAATTAACGTTTAAAAGTCTGGACATTCACTGGGTCAAAACTTAAACAAGTAAGTTTCATATAGTGTGATTACTACACCAAAGGTAATATGATAAAAATAATATGATGCCTAGTATATAATAATTTCTAATGGAATACTCTAAGATCAAAAATAAAATAAAACATAAGAATAAAACAAATCTACTTAATGAAACAGCATTTTTGCATTGAAGTACTTCTAACATTTTAGTTGTGCATATAAAACATGAAAACTTCAGTGATGCAGTTAGACATTTATCTAACAATAATGAGCATGGAAACCAAGCCGTTTCCATCTCCCCCCACAGCAGCTCCCAAGGGAAAACGCTCAGCCCAAAACTCCTACATGAGGAGCCCCTTGAGGAGTCCTGAGACCAAGGACCCCCTGCAGCTGAGCACCCCTCAGTCCTTCCTGGCCACATGCTGCTGTGGCACAAACCCTTTCTTGCCCAGTTTTCCTAGAAATTTTCTGGGGAAAATACATAGACCTTGAAGGAGGAAAAAAAATACAGTGACATAGAAAATCTCGGCTCCAGTTCCCAGCATATTTAGTTGGAAATTTTATTTTTTCACTTCTTTTCTGAGTTTGTTCTTTTTTTCTGTGAACACACAGACAGGACTTGGGAAAGATGAGAAGGTCAAGCGCTCCCCCATGGGCACAGTGTCCCTGTGCCCTGATGTGCTGAGGATGTTATGGGCACTGAGAGCATCACGGGTGCCGGGGCAGGTGCAAGGCCAGGAACAGGGCAGTGGGCAAAGTGTCAGCATCTCCCTGCTTCCCCTGAGTGATGGATGTTGATAAGCAACTCACCAGCCTGTTAGGAAGCAAAGAGCCCGACTCTCATTGTGTTTCTACTGGCACATTTCACCTCTAATTTGGGACAAAGTCTGGCATCCCACCCTTGCAGGGCTGCCAAGGGGTGCTCTAGATAGTCTCTTTAAATAGAACGACGCAAAGTCTTCACTCCACTGATGTCATGGGCAAAATTCCTTCCGGATTCGTCAAGACCCCAGCCCACCCATGGCCTCCCCAGCATGAAGGGGACGAGCCCATCCCCGCATCGTTACCTGGCCTGGGGGTGCTGTGCTCACGAGTGTAGGATGGGGACAGTGGTGGCAGGTCTGTTCTCACGGTCCCCTGGGCCGGAGCTGTGCCCATGTGTGTTGCGGTGGCTGTCAGCGCTGGGTGGGATTTCACACCAGGTGAACTGTGTCACACGACTGTCCAACTGCCTGGGATTGTGTCCCCCATTTGATGTGGTGAGTGACACCGATGCCATCACCCTGACAATCTGCTCTCTATCCTCCCTACTTGCCATGGTGACACTGGAGACAACAAACTGTTCCTGCAGTACTTGTGCCCAGGTGTCCCTGTGTCTCAGCCTTGGGGAGCTGCTGGGGGACCCCAGGAGCAGCCAGCAGTGCCCCTCTCCATGCAGATGGAGTCATCCCTCCCCACATAGAGGGACGTTCCTTGGGGACATGGTCACTCCCTGGCCAGCCAAGCACTGCCTTCACAACCCTCTGGCACACTTGTGACTTAGTTCACAAAGAAAAGGAACCAGGGACACTCTCAGATCTACCACCATTAAGCAGAGCTCCCTGCCCCGTAAGACCACCGGGAGAAGGAGGAAGGATCTTCTCTCATAAACCTGCCCTGAGTTTTGGGATTGCAGGCTGGAGGAGACCTCAAAGTACATGAAGTACAGTGCCCACAGCTGCAGCACACATTGAATGGCCTCTTTTGCAGGCTTATCCTGCTCCATCTGAGCTCTGGTCCCAACCTCAACCTTTTCCAAAACCTTCCATCTTGTTCCTCATGGTGAGCCAGCTCCCAGCCCGGCCTGTTCCTCCTGCAACACTCCGAGTTCTGCCCAGCCCTCAGGAATAAAGTGAAGTTGCTTGAAACCCTTTTCTTATCTCTCACAGAAAGTTTTGATTCCCAGGAAATGATTGAAGAGCAAAACCTCTGGCTCCTGTGCTGAGCCTGTCCTTGGCCACAAAGTCTCACAGGCGAGGCTGCCTGGCAGGGACAGCCCTTGGAGGAGGACGGGGATGAGGACAGGGGACACCCAAGCAGTTCAGCTGCCAGGAGATGTGTAATGAGAGACCAAACTGCAGTTCCAGGCCATTCACTTCTTGATCAAAAATTAGAAAGATTTAATCTAATTATTTCTGCAAAACATGTTTTCTTTACATGCAAGGGTTTTGGTTTTTTCCTGATGTCCCTCAGTTCCCTCCTAGGAGCCACACTCTTGTCCCTCCAGCCTGTTTGTGTGGGACACACTCCAAAGGCAGGGCTGGTCTCTGGGATCAGCGTTGCTCAGGCCACATATCAGAAACAGCAACCAACCTTGGGTTGAGCCATTCCCGAGGCAGCACCACACCAGTAGCTTCTTGATTTAATGTGATTCATGCAGGAATAAGTTCAACAGGTGCCTCCAGAACTGATAAAATACATTTTCACAAAAATGCACACATGCTTACTTGCATACAGGGACACACACATGTTCACCAGGCAATTAACCTGGGGAAGCCCTTGTTGCAAGATATCGTAGGCACTTTGTAGGTCAGACATTATGCTGCTTCTGACCCCATTTCAGCAAATACACTCTAAATAAAAGGTGCTAGTGCAATAAATCAGTACCTGTACTGCACAGAGGTTGGGTAACTACCTGGCAGAGTATCACAGTATCACAGATTTCTCTGAGCTAGTGACGAGGGAGGGAAGGACATGGGCATGCCATGGATTCTACTGGAGAAAGCCCAGTCTAGGCCAACAAAGATGATTGAGGAGGAGCATCTCCCTTACGATGAAAGGCTGAGAGACCTGGGACCTTTTAGCCTGGAGAAGAGAAGGCTGAGGGGAGACCTTATTAATGCTGACAAGTATCTAAAGGGTGGGTTGAAGGAGGATGGAGCCGGACTCTTTTCACTGGTTCCCAGGGACAGGATGAGGGGCAACAGGCACAAGCTGGAACACAGGAAGCTCCATTTAATTATGAGGAAAAACTTCTTTCTGGTAAGGATGACAGAGCCCTGGAACAGGCTGCCCAGGGAGGGTGTGGAGTCCCCTTCTCTGGAGATCTTCAAGCCCTGCCTGGATGCCGTCCTGAGTGATGTGCTCTGGGCAACCCTGCTTTAGCAGGGGAGTTGGACTAGATGATCTCTAGAGGTCCCTTCCAACTGTGACAATTCCGTGATTCCATGATTATGCTAATGAGAAAATTACCCCTGGTCTGGTCTACTGCTTCCAACAAGAAGATGACTCTCCATTCACTCTGAGACAAGGGATTTTTTGGCTGAGACCTAGATGCTAGGTGATGGCTAGTGGGGTGTCTCTGCATCAGCAATGCCAGGGGCTCCTCAGGAAATCCCTTCCAGCTGAAACCAAGGTGGTGTCCCTGGCATCACTGACTGCTGGGAGGTCCCTGTGCTGCCAAGGCAGCGGGGGTGTCCCTTCCTTGAATACGGAAAGGCTAGAGCACCCGGATCTGATCCTGCCTGGGGCTGAGTGCCTCCTGCAGCAATGCCACAAGTGCAGAGTTCCTCCTTTCCTCTCTGCAATCCCTGGGTACCCTGCAATTAGTGGGTGCAGGATCGGGCCCCTCCTGGCTCTCCTCTTGGCTGGTCTGTGCTGAATTAGGGCAACAGAGACTGCCCTGTCTCAAGTGGCCCTGTCCTTCCTTATGGCAGCCAGGGACTGGGCTGTCAGAGCTGTGTCGGGTCCACCCAGCAGCTTTCCAGGGAAAGCCAAGCAGAAGAGAGGTTGTCCCCATGGTCTCTCCTTGGTCTCTTAGCAATGGATAAGCTACACCAGCTATCGAGGAATCAGCCCTGTCGTGGGAGCTGGGCTGGGCCAGGGTGCTCTTTGCAGGCAAGGGAGGAGCAGGAGCTCAGGGTGACCAGACAGCATCCCAGGATGGGACCTGGTGGACACCAACAGCCACATGCGGGAGTTGCTCAGGGAGGCATGTATTTCCTAGGCTGACTCTAGGGGTCATCAGCCTTCAGCTTTTACATAGAGGACTTTTCAACTCTCTTATCCAAGCCTTCTGAAGGCCGTTGTCTCCAAGGGCCACCAAGAGACCCAGCCAGCCAGTGGATAAAGAGGCACTGTGTTTTGCTGAAGGATACAAGTCCAAAGTCCAGCTCTTCCAAGCAGGAATGTTCCCTACCACAGCAGCATGATGCAGGCTGGGACAGGCAGATTGTCCTTCCTGGGAGGAAACCAGACATAATTTCTACTCAGAGGACAGAAACCAGCTCTGAAAGGAGCCAGACCAGCCACCATGACAGGCCTGCAGGGCACAGGGCTGCATCCAGAAGGTGCTGACCCAGCTTTGTTAGGTGGAAGGGACTAGTGGTCATATCTAACCGTTTCCCAGCAGAGCTGTTAATAACCTGTCTGCAAACGCCTGCTTCAACAGTTACAACAGCTTCAGGGCAGGGGCTGTTTCCTCGATGTGCGAGCAGAAGATTAATGGTGAATATAACAATGAATCAACTGGCAGCTACTCTCTGCGTGGCAACCAATTAAAAATAACTCCAGGTTATTTGGGGCAGCAGCTGGAGTTGTTCTCCAGCATCCCAAAAGGAGCAGCTCCTTCTCAGGGTGCCGGTGAGCCCAGCTCACGGCAAAGGAAAGGCTTTGACCAAGTGCAGCAGACCCTGAGCTAAAAAGCACCTGGAAAGGTCTCACAGAAGCCACCCCAGACTGTCTTTGCTGCTGTTTCCCCATAGGGTTTGCTCAGGAGTGATTAGTGGGGCGGTGAACGAGGATGCAAACAGGGCTCAGAGCAGCGCCAGGGGCCCTGCCCTACATCAGCCTGGTGTGGGCACACACTGCTCCTCCCACGCCTCTGCGCCCTGGTGCACCCTGCTCTGTGACACCCCGCACTGTGACACCCCGCACTGTGACACCCTGCACTATGACACCCTGCACTGTGACACCCCGCACTGTGACACCCCGCACTGTGACACCCTGCTCTGTGAACACCCTGCACTGTGACACCCCGTACTGCGACACCCTGCTCTGTGACACCCTGCAGTATGACACTCTGCACTGCGACACCCCACTCTGTGACACCCTGCTCTGTGAGGCCCCGCATTGTGACACCCACACTGTAATGCACTGCACTGTGACACCCCACACTGTGACACCCCACACTGTGACACCCCACACTGTGACACCCCGCACTGCGATACCCCACACTGTGACACCCCGCACTGTGACACCCAACACTGTGACACCCTGCTCTGTGAACACCCTGCACTGTGACACCCCACACTGTGACACCCCACACTGCGACACCCCGCACTGTGACACCTCACACTGTGACACCCCGCAGCCCCTGCCTGCAAGGTGTGGACAGAGCACAACCTGGCAGCAAGAAGCCAAAGCCCAGGGCTCCTCTCTGCCTCCAGCAAAGCGCCTCAGCAGTGTTGTCAGTCTCTTCAACTAAATGGAAGTGGTCCTGTAGTATGTTTAGATGACGCCGTACTAGTGTTTTCTGGCTGGAAAGCCTTTAGACTAACCTCTTAGAAGAAGCCTCCTTGGTGTGTGGCAGGAGAACATGCCCATGGCCATCCAGAGGATCAGAGCAGAACTGAGACCCAGGAATGGTGCTCAGCCCCCGTCACTGGTGGGCAGGACTGCTGAGCATCGAGGGGAGGGGGTGCAAAGGGAGAGGAGGAGAAAGGTTGGAGCAGGGGTGATAGTGGCCACAGTACCCTGAGGTACAGGTGGAGGGAGGATTCAGATGTAGTAGCACTTTTGCTTCCCATACCCCTTACACTGTGGCTGCACACAGTGCACAATAGGCTGACCAAGAGCCAACAATGTGCCCTTGTGGCCAAGAAGGCCAATGGCATCCTGGGGTGCATCAAGACGAATGTGGCCAGCAAGTTTAGGGAGGTCATCCTCCCCCTCTGCTCTGCCCTGGGGAGGCCCCATCTGGAGTCTTGTGTCTACTTCTGGGCTCCCTGGGCTCCCTTCTGGGCTGGAGAAGTGTCTACTTCTGGGCTCCCCAGTTCAAGAAGGACAAGGAACCGCTGGAGAGGGTACAGCAGAGGGCCACAAAAGTGATGAGGGGCCTAGAGCATCTCTCTTATGAGGAGAGGCTGAGGGACTTGGGTCTTTTTACTCTGGAGAAGACTGAGCAGAGATCTGATCAATGCTTATAAATACTTAAAGGGAGAGCGTCAAGAGGATGGAACTGGCTTTTTTTCAGTGGTGCCCAGTGACAGGACAAGAGGAAATGGGCACAAACTTGAATGTAAGAAGTTCCACCTAAACATGAGGAGGAACTTCTTTACTTTGAGGGTGGCAGAGCACTGGAACAAGCTGCTCAGGGAGGTGGTGGAATCTCCTTCTCTGGAGACTTTCAAAACCCGCCTGGACACATTCCTGTGGGACCTGCTTTGGCAGGGGGATTGCCCTAGATGATCTCCAGAGGTCCCTTCCAACCCCATGTGATTCTGTGATTCTTCAATTCTGTGATTCTGTGTTGGTATCCAGGCGCTGCTGGCAGCAAAGCACAGAAGCCAAGGAAACCCAGGGAGATGGGAGCTGGAAAATGCTGGGGAAAGGGGCAGCACAGAGGGAGGTGTCATTATCTGGATGCTAACATGTTGGTCCAGTGTGGCCAGTTTGTCCCCTGTTCCTGCAGCAGTGACACACGGCTCCTGGACAAAATCAAAGAATGATATGGGGTTGGAAGGGACATCTAGAGATCTTCTAGTCCAACCCCGCTTCCAAAGCAGGTCCTCCTAGAGCAGCTTACACAGGAACTTGTGCAGGGCAAGTGGTGGCGTTTGCCACAGGAGCTCCCCAAGGTGAGCCAAAGCAGAGGCAAGGACACACCTGGGCACTTCCAGGCCACAGTGCTTGCCACTGACTGACACCAGGAGACGGACCCGAGGTGGGCTGAGGGCGAGAAAGGTGGCTGTGAGTTGTCACCTCTGAGTTCAGGGAACATGAGGACCAGGTGGGTGACAGGGTGGAGAGAGGGGACCTTGGGTGAGCTATATGCTTTTGAGGGTGGAGGCTACTCGTTGGCACACCAGTGTGCTGACAGCTCACTGAGCCTCTGTGGGTGTTGTTTGAGGAGGAGGCAGGGAAGACTTGTTGAGGGCATCAGTGCTGGCCTGAGGAGGGGGGGGACTACCAACGCTGGCTGCCTCCCGGCTCCGTTCCAGGGGCACAGCAAGCGAGGTGTGCATGCTTGCAGCTCGAGCTGGCAGGGTCATAATCCCATTTCAAAGAAAATTCTGCCATTCAAAGATTTGATTTTTTCTCTAATCAGGATAAAACCAACAAATTTTCAACTGGCCAGTCATGTGTAATTTGAAGAACGGCACCAGGGCCAATTGAAGTAATTTGGTTTGATTTCTTTTTTTTTTTTTCTGTTACTTCTTATTTTTATGAGGTATACCAGAATAATAAAGTCAGTAGGATACAGAAACAAAAAGTCAAAACAAAAAATCAGAGCGTTTCACCAGCTAATGTAAAAGCCAAACATCTTGACATCAGCAGAATGTTTCATTTCAATGGTTTTTCTAAACAAATTTAGTTCCTGTGGAAAGTTTCCATTGAGATGAATTGGCAGAAAAGTTTGACCAGCTCTCCTGGCAGGGCACAGGCTGTCTCTGTGGTTATGCACATCCTTGTGCATGGAGGAATGGTACACAACCCACCTCTGAGCACAAACAGGCATGCTCATGCCTTCTCCAGTATGTTCCTCAAATTCATCACCTAGAAATCCCTGCATGCCTGTTGTGGAGCTAAACTTGAGCTCTACATCCAGCTATCTGCCTAGTACTTGTTATAGTCTGGTGAGTATGGAGTCACTGAGCCATAAACCACCTTCAATTGGATCACTTCAAACTGGAGCAGGATCTCAGGGGCGGTGGTTCATCTGCTGTTGATGTCTACCAGGCCCAGCCCATGGGAAGACATCCGTGCTGTCAGTTTGGGGCATGGAAATGAGCACATGGGCTTTGTAGCTCACTCCCTACCAAACCAGTGCTTCCAGTCTGAGCTGGGCAGAAGGTCAGATGGCCTCCCAGGGTATGCAACTCCATCCAGCATGGCTGTGGAGTCAATATCAAGCACTGATGTGTGTATTTGTGGGTTTAGATGCCCCTCTCTTTGGTCGCAGCCTCTGCTCTGACTGAATAACAACCATCTAGCACCCATGGATGAGGGCACAGATTTCACCCACACAAACCACCGGAGAAGGCCACAGCTTCCACTTCCAATCCACCACAGAGGAGGCAGCTGTGCCCCATGTGGTGCTTTGGTTTTCTGAGTGAAAAAAAAAAGCCCACTGGTCAGGACTGCCAAAGCCTTGACCATCCCTCCCCACAACACACACTGGGCATGAGGGCAGAGCAGGACTGTGCTTGTTCCTCGAGCCCCGGAGATCCTTCCAAGGACATTTCCCTGCCAGCTCAGGCATTCCCATCCACCGTGACTGGCTGCCACCCTGACCAGAGCTGAGCTTCCTGGCTGTAACTGGGGCTCCCCAGGAAGGAACACTCCTTCCCCCCGAGGGTGGGGGGTTGCTGCAGGGTTGTGGCATTGCTTGATGCAAATGTCACAGTGCACACAATGTGCTGAGGTCTCTGAGCACCACCACGCTGCTCCCGCACCTTGGCTGCGGAGCCGGCACTCACAGCAGGAGTTGAGCAGGAAGAGCATCACCATTCCAACAAAACCTCTAGAAGCATCAGAAAATGTTCCCATCCCACACCAGGAGCAGACCAAAACCGTGAACAATTTCCATGAAAAACCAAAGACACTCCCAAATGGATCGCTCTGGCATGAAACCAGCTGGGGTGTGGGAAGGAGGGCCACGGTCTTCTCCAGCGCTGGCTGAAGGGTGACTTGGCTTGAAGTTCCCCAGACCCCAGCTGCGCATTCGAATCACCAGGGTTTGTACAGCCTGTCCCACTGCAACTTTCCCCAGTATAAATAAAGGAATAATCACTTGAATGTGAGCCCAAGTCAGTACCTTAATAAGCAGACTGCAATCCAACTTTCCCTTTGACTTAATGAATATTAATTAACTGTACACAATTGAGCAGCTCCAACAAGACAGGAAAGGCATGTGCTTGTCCTGGAGTGTAACGAGCACTGTGCTCTCCTGGGACAGGAGGAACTGGGGTCAAGTCTCTGCCATCTTCCCCCCTCTCAGCTGTGTCCAGAACCAGTAGGTGATTGGTGTTGCAGGGTGGTCTGCCTCTGCCTTAATGAGACATTCCTTCCCAAACTCCAGTGACCTTTCCAGATAAGACTTTAACTGGAACCGGTGCATTCCTATGCAACGTTTTCCTTCTGATTAATCAACTCTTTCATTTTTTTCCCCCAACAAAACTCTATTGTGATGGAAAATTCCCAGCTGACGCAGAGGTGAAGTTGCTGCTTGAAACCAGGCTCAACACCACGGCTGTAGGCTGCTGTTCTGCTGAACCCCTAGGGTGGGTGTGCACAACAGGCCTGTATTGCTCTGGTACATGTGGAGAGACAGGCATTTATCTCCTGCACCAAGCAAGCTGATTCCCAGGAGAGTGGAGACAATTGGAGACCTTCCTCCTCCTCTGTGAAGCAGGCAGGTGAATCCACAAGGAGAATCTGGCCCAGAGCAGGGCAAGCAACTCCCCACCGGCAGAGTCAACGTGGTTGTCCCCACAGCCTGCCATCGCCTCCTGCACGGCTGGGAGCAGAACCATGTGCTCAGGCAGGACCCCATCTGAGGATGTGATGGGGGCTTTGGGGAGTGGGGAAGGGCTGTTTCTCTCACACTGGTGAGAGCACAGCCTCCCTGGAGCATCCATGCCAAGAGTTCATGATGCTCTCCAGATGCTCCCTCTTCTGCTCACAAAAGCAGAGATTGACACAATAAACAAACTATTTGTAAAATTCCTCAGTGAGGGCAAAAAACCCCACATTAAATGGAAACATTGATACCCCCTGAAAGAGTGCAAGAGGAGGGAGCATTCCCAGGACCTGATGTTATACCAATGGGTATAGAAATGGAAACATGCATAGGACTGGGGTTTCTAGCAGGGCAATTCACCAGAGAATATGAAGTTGCCAGTCCCCAGTCCCCAGACAATGTATTGACTTGTTCTGCAAAGGGGAAAGCAATGTGTCTGCAGGCGGCTGGGCTTGCTGGGGGGCAACTGTGCAGGAGGGAGCACAGACATGTTCCTCACCCATCGCCACATGCTGCTCCTGCCACCATCATGGCTGGGCTTCTCCTCTCAGGCTCTGCCCCCTGCCCCAGGAAACACCAGGTGCCACAGGCATGTTCACCACCTCATGAGAAGGCTCTGGCCACCCAGTTTGGTGTTACGTGATTTTATTTAAAGCCCTGCGTCCCAAAGATTCATGAATATAGGAGAAACTAAGTTTTAGAGAAATTAAGTTGTTTTCTTCCTGAATTTCAAAAAATGGCTCAAAATCACACCTTTAAAAGTCTTGGGCACAAAAAATCAAAGCAGAACCCCAGAACGGATTCTTTTAATCCTCTTTTAAAAGCCAAGGCCTATTTAAATCAGTATTTCCCAGATTACATGGAAGAAATTCTGGGAAAGGAACCATGGCTCCTTTGTGAGATCTGTCCTGTGCTTCCCACTGACTTTTCAGTCACCAGATTGGGTCTGGTTCCGGAAAACCCTTGTATCATCCTAAACATAAAGTCCCTGAAACAAGACTAAACAAGGACAGTAGTCCAGCTTGTCAGAGTCTGACTTCAAGGGAGAATCTGGCCCATTCTGGCTGTTGGGTGCCTGGTACCATGTCATAGCAACGCAACTGCTGGCTCACTGTACCCTGACAGTGGGTATCGTCCAAGGTCAACACAACTGACTTGACCTGCTCTATCTGATAGCCCAGCCCCAGCCCTGTGCTCCTTTTCCTCTGAAACCCAGCATTTTCACAGACCTAGGATTCATGGAATATGGCAGGTATCCACCCAAGTCTAGTCCTTGCTATGATGAGCTCTGTGGCATCAGTTTTCTGTTTGTTCCTCATTTCTCATCCTTGGAAGCTTTTCTGGCAATTCCTGCTTTGATGGCTAGAAAACATCTTCTCTTTAATGTTCATGACTAGATTTTCTTGTGATGGCAATCTCCTACTGTTTCAATAGCCCTCCCAGAGTTGTCTTCTTCTGTTTCTATTCTCGAGTCACATCCCCTCACAGCTTTTGTTCTGGGTTGTCTGAACAAGTCAGGCAACCCTTGAGTTCCACCTGGGCGGACAGACATCCTTCAGCTCTTGGGAGCTGACAGTCCTCATGTTCTTTGACTGCACTTTTAGCACAGAATTCTCCCTCGTGCTCCCTCTTGGAGGAGGGACTCTTTTTGAGGGAGTGTAGCGATAGAATGAGGGGTAATGGTTTTAAATTGAAAGAGGGGAGATTTTGATGAGACACTAGAAAGAAATTTTTCACTGTGAGGGTGGTGAGACCCTGGCCCAGGTTGCCCAGAGAAGCTGTGGCTGCCCCATCCCTGGAGGGGTTCAAGGCCAGGCTGGATGGGGGCTTTGAGCAACCTGGTCTGGTGGGAGGTGTCCCTGCCCAGGGCAGAGGGTTAGAACTCCATGATCTTTAATGTCCCTTCAACCCAAACCATTCTATGATTCTATTATTCTCTTTTTATGGCAAAACCATTACTTAAAGTAGTTTAAAAGTATGAGATCTCAATGCTTCTTTGAAGAATCTTACCAATTCTTTCCACACTGATACTCCTCTTTTCAACATCATAGAATCGTCTGAGTTGGAAGAGACCCTTGGGATCATCGAGTCCAACCATCTACCCTACTCTACAAAGTTCTCCCCTACACCATATTCCCCAACACGACATCTAAACGGCTCTTAAACACATCCAGGGATGGTGACTCATGATCATGATGATCCTGTCTCTTGTAGCCAGACCCACTAGCCACTGTCCTGTCTAGGTTCCCTTCATCATCAAGACACAGCTGCAAACTGCTGCCCCACACTGGTCAGTGACGTTGGGTTCAGTGTTGCTCTAGAGCATCTCCTACGACTGCAATGACTAACAAGCCAGAAAACCACCTTGCTTGATCCCAGGCAGATCCAGCACAATGATGCACACACCAGAAGGAGACCCATCTCCAGCCTCTTCATGCTGGAAGAAGGTAGAGGAGCCCTCACAGAGATCCTCTCCTTGTGCTGAGACTGATAGCAGGGTCTCATCAGCAGTACAGAACTGAACTGCTGCTAACAATAGTCTTCAGCTACAGACCGTTGAATTCGGGTCTGCAAACAGCCTCATTGTAAGTGTGGCCTACACAGGAATGACTTCAAGAATGATTCAGAGTCAGAGTTTGCGTGATCCTGCCCCCGTTCCCACAGAGTTTTCACACGACTTAGGTGGGCCATTACTGTAACTCACGTCCAGCAGCTGCTCCACTTCTCATATCAGATAAAGTACCAAGGACTCATGTCCAGGACTCACTAACAAGCAAGATGTGGCACGTGTGTGAGCAGGAAAGAGGAGAAAGGCTTTTGGTTTCCTGCAAGTTCCAGCCGGCTTTGCGGAGGCAGGAAAGTTTTTCCTGAAGTTATTTCTGTCTTTCCATTCATTGCAAGGGGGGAAATGGCATTGTAATTTCTAACCAAGATTTCACTACACTATTGCTTCTTTCTGATTTCCTCAAATCCCAATGAAAGTGCCTTGGCTTGTCTGGGCCAACTTTTACTTTGGCAGTTCAGGAGGAAAAGTCACAAATGTCTGTGAAAGTCACCAAAATATTCCCTAAGTTTTCATCACTTGAATGAATAAAAGAATAAAAAGCAGAACAGAGAAGGGGGAGGGCTGGAAGGGGTGCAGAGAGCAAACAAACATCGTTTAGAAAAGCATGCTGTTATTCCTGGAAGTTGGTTTGTGGAAACACAATTTACGACGCCTATGAAAATTCTGGCTATTCATACCATTCCCATTTGGAGCTGGTAACCACAATGGCAAGCTCTCTTTTTGCGTACAATTACATAGCGTGATCTCTAAACCCAAACACCCATCCCAAAGTGCTGGATTTCCATCTACGTTGCTTGAGTAAATGAGCTGCGTTTTACACAATGGGTAAAACTTGGCACCATAAATGAGGCCAGTATAGAAAATTGCATTTAACTTTTGTTTCCCCTTCCCTCATCTTGCAAAAGCATAATATATTGTAGTTTGTTTCCAATTTGTTTTCTACAAAACATAAAGGAATTCCTGCTGGTGACACAGGGAGATTTGGGAGGGGGAAATCAAAGAAGAACCACTGAGAAATACGATTTTAAAAAAAAAAAAAAAAGTAGTTTTAAAATTTTTTAAATTATATTCCTCACCAAAAAAGTAATATTGGGGAGACAAGGGGAAATTCCTAAATTCCTACTGATTTTTGTGATTAAAAAACCCAGTGATGCTCCCAGCACCTTAGGGCTACCTTTTCTGCGCCCCAAGGCAGGCAGAAGAGCTTGGACGATGTCCAAACCTCTGTGCATCCTCCAGCTCGCTGGAAGCATCAGCACTGACACCGGGACTCCTTCTGGCTCCATCCTACTTCCAGCCAAGTGACAGATAGTGCTGTCAAGGTCCAGTCCCTCCTCAAAAAGTTTCTCTGGCACGGGATCATGCAACTAGCATGGAGAAGCAGATGGGTAGACTTTCAGTCTACAAACTTCAGGGCTGTCCCCTCCTTCCTACAGCCACATCCTGGTCTCACCTACTTGGGGGCTGAGAGCTCAGATGGAAATCACAGAGCTTCTCCAACTGTCCTGCACTGGGTGCTCTGTCCACCTTCATCTGTAACTGCTATGTCTGGAGCATCAAATTTGACCAGTCAATCACTTTGAGGGATGTTCCAGTCTCTCAGGAACAAAATCACCTGGATTTGGAGGGAAATCAGATACCAGAAAAGCCCCATTTCTTCTAGGATAATCTAGAGGAAAATTCCTTTGTCTACCTCTCTGGGAAAGCAGCGAAGTGGGGTATCACCCCCAGGGCAGCAGAGCACAGAATTTAACTTTACAACCTAACACAGGCTAACAGTCTATGAAACAAATCAAAAGGGGGTTGAGCTCAAATGTCTTTGCCTGTTCCATATTCTGTGTCCCTTTCCTGTTCACTGGAGGAGGAAATATATATCTGAAAAACCTTTGCTGTAGGGACGATACAGCAAGAAAATCCAAGAAAATCTCAGCTCCTGCTTTACCCCATGGGAGAGAGCATATGGTCTGGTGGGGAGGCGGTCGGTTGCTGTGTGACTTTGCTCACTTCTTGAGAGGAACACACAGCCAGGATTCAGGTAGCCAGGGAGACCTCACCCCTTGGTGACCGAGCAGACTAAAGGAGCAATTGAATTCTCCCAGATCCAACAGGTCTCCAACCCTCGCAGCTTTCAGCCGGGTTCATGTCCATGTTGGCCTGTGCCTGGGCACAGAGAGAGTTGCTCTGGGCTCTCCATCACTCCTTTGCTGGCCCTGGTGCTCATCCTGAGCTGGCACCAGCCTCTCTCAGAGCCAGGGACGGGGACCAGTGGCCCCCAGCTCTGCCACATGAGTGTGGCACCACGGGCAGGGGATGTTGCTTGCCCCAGCACTTACTAAATGAAGAGCCCTTTAAAATAAATGCCAGCACATGCGTGTTCCTCAATGCAGGCTAATATTATTTAGGGACTCTGCAAAACAAATAAAATGCCTATTACAAAGTAACTATTTAGAGAAAATACTGCAGAAAGATCTAGAGAGAACTATGTGTTTTAACATGGTCTGTTTACAGTGCATCATTGCTGGTCTGTCTAGAGCTCTACTGTAACACAGCAAAAATGCATCTGCATTCCTTTGGTGCAAAAATACTCATGTACAGACATCACAACAGTATCACAGCTATTTTCCTTTCTCCTTGGCTTTTTGTTGTGGTGTTGTTGTTTTGGTTTTTGTTTGCTTTTTGGTACTTTCCCAGCTTCTAGAAGATTGACCTAATATATACTTGGCCCGGACTAGTAGTTAGTCAAATCACTGGTAATTAGCTCTGCTGTTTGAGTGTTGGGAGGCTGGTAGCTGGGGAGAGCTCAGTGATGCCTCCGTAGCCCCGTAGCCTGGGGATGTTGGCATGGAGTCTTTACGGCACTGCAAGTAAACAGCGAGCAGCGACCCATGTTATTCCTCCTCCAGCACAGCTCATCCCTCCCTGGGGAGGGAGCCTGGAGCTGGGACACACTGTGGCTCTCCCGCTGTGTCCCAGAATCACTGCCGGAGCCCCTTTGGCCACTGGCACCAGAAAGAGAGAGGGGAAGAAGATAAATTCTGCCCTCAGGGACCTGCTCTGAATAGATGGATGAGGAGAAACACTTGCCAGCAGATGTAAGTTCAGGTATTGCAAGGAAGCAGCCAAACTCTGGACAAACATCTTCAAGAGAGCTTTGTGTTTGGGTCATCTTCCATGGTGACAGTGGCAAGGAAAGGTTGCAAAAGTGACTTGGCTAAGACAGTTTCCCAAACACAGACATATCCATCTCCACTTTCATCTCCATCTCCACCTTCCTCTCCATCTCCACTTGCATCTCCACCTGCATCTCCATGGAGAGATGTGCATGTGGGCAGGCAGGAAGGCTCTGTCTCTTGATCTTAGCCAGCCTGGGGGCTGCAACGGGAGACCCTGGAGAGGGGAAGGCTTCTCACCTGTTTTCTGGCCTTGAAGCTGTTCAAACACAGGAGACTAAGAAGCAAAAGCAGCAGAGCACAGCGTTTCCTCAAGCTGCTCCCCAGCAGCTGTCAGGGAGACTCACATCCCTCGCTGCCAAACGCTGTACGGCAAAGGCTCCGGCTACTTCCAGCAACATGAGAGCCAGTGGCACGGGGCAAAACCCGTTTGTCCGATCACCTCCCTCTGGAGGTAGGATCACCTCCCACTGATCACCTCCCTCTGGAGCCCCGTGCCGGGCTCTTAGCAATCTGCCCTCGGCTCCTGGGTGGGAGTCAAACTCCCCCCCGTAGGGTGGCTGTGCACATGGAGAGAAGTGTGCAGGGAGCTCAGCTACATCAGCCTGTGCTTTCCCACTTCTCATTTCTCCTGGCTCTATACCCCTGTAACATCCATGCTATTTTTTTCCCTTCCCTTTTGCTGGTTTAGTGGTCTCCAGCCCGCTCTGGGTGAGCAGAGCACGTCTGGGACAGATTATTTACTAGAAGGTATTTGGTACATTGCTTTAATAATGAGAACAATTTTATTTTTTTTTTCAAAACCTTACAAATATGTTTAAAATCTAAATACAATGAGGCAATGCAACACCATTTAATAGTTCCAATAATATGCCAAGCCTGAGAATGACAAAAGCTGCCAGCAGGGTGCTACAAAGCAGGGTTCAGAACCCCACCGCTTACCAGCTAAGCAGAAACAGATTTCCAGCAGTAAGACATTTGTTAACCATTTTCAAGGCAGCAGGATGGGGTGTGGAACAAGCCCGGCCGCCTGTGTGTCACTGCATTGCAAAATCCTTGGCACAGGCACGCACCAGCGTCCTTGGAATTAAGGCCCTTGTGAAGACTTAAAGGCTTAGTGGGCTAATGTACTTAAGATGGATATTTCCAAATATTATTCTAAGTCATTCAGAGACACTGTGTCCTGGTGCTGATAAGTGTGAATGAACATAGCTCTAGGAGCGGAGCCGGCGCGTTCCAGAAGCATTCCTTACAGGACTGTGCACGGGAACGGAAAATGAGGTGGGACTCAGCCCCCAGGGCTGCAGCAGGGGGATGGGGACGTCCACCAAGTGGAGATCTCAAGGTGTCAGGATCGGGCCCCACAGAGCCGGTGAGGATGCTCACCTGGCATACGTGGACATCTCACCCGGGGATGAGTCCGGCAGCGACAGCCCTGACTCAGTGCAAACACAGCAGCTTCATCACTGTGGGCACCTCCTCATCAGTGAGGCTTGTTAGCATCAGCCTCTGGGAGGGTGCTGGCTGGCAGCATGGAGGCTGAGAGTCTGGGTCCCTCCGCACCCCCTGGTGCCACCATGCCCTCCTCAGCCCCTGCAGCCCTGCCTGGGGCAGGCTCCCTGCCACCCCAGTCTTGCCAGGCTGGAGCCGGCCCATGGGCAGGGTCCCACCGCGTGCCGCAGAAACGGAGATCCTGCGAGCGAGAGAGGCGCCACTCTTTATTTCCCCAGAGGACCAGGATGAGAAAATAAAAGAGCAACTATTGACAGCAGCGTTAGTGAGCCAGCGGAGAGGATGGAGACCTAATGCAGTCTTCAGCAATCAAAACCAGCCACAGTTTGGTATTGGTCTCACATAGACCAAAAGTCCTAATAAACTGTTAATGGGAAAAGCAATCATATTTATTACAGGAAAACAAGTTTATGATTACTACAGAGATGACATCATAACCCCCTGTGCCAGTTTAAACAATATTTGGAGAATCCATTTGTTTTGTACTATTTAAAATTATAGTGTGGGACCCTATTTTAAGTGTGTGTGTGAGCGTGTATGTGTGTGTGTGTGTTGATCTGTCCATGCTAATGTTTATTTAAATCTTTTATTTATAAAATTGATGTTTCTACGCCTAAAATGGAAATTTTCTGCTCTAAAACATCTCTTAATTGCGGAAAATTTTTGTATATATTTAGGTTTTTCCTCACATTCACATCTGTAAACTTATCACCAGGCATGTGTGTACACATCTGCAGGGCAACACACGTGCCTGGACCTCTCCACTCGGCAGCTGGTGCCACCACCCACCCTATGCCCCCATGAAATGGCAATTCCAGGAAAGTGAGCTGAAAAGCTGATACACGCACACTCCACCCCAGACACCCACCCTGATGCTCCTGCATCTGCCAACCATCTCCCAGAGGGCAGGGACCAACACGGCTGCAGTGGGGCCTGTCCCCTCAGAGCCTGTCACCAGTATGGTCCTGCATGCCTGCTGCTGCCCTGCTTAATCCAGCCCCACAGACACACCCAGCATAGCTCTGATGTGACACAAGCCACCATCTGCTGGCAGGGTGAGGGTATCTGCTGGTACCAGCACTGTTGGCTCCCACCTCTCCCATGGGAGAGACATGTCCCCTGCTTCTGCCACTGCTCCCAGCAGCACTGAGCGTCACAGCTGAGCACCCTGCCCTGACAAATTAAGCTGCTTTCCTTTTCCTTGCATGCCTTTGTAGAGCGGATTGCTCCTTTGGTGGTCCCTCATACCCCTTTGTGTCTGGGCACCTGGGGTTTCTGCCTCTCCAGCCCTTCCAGGCCTCTCCACAGCCCCAAGCACCCAGCCCAGCTCTGCCCCACGGGGCTGAGACCCTGGCCAGGATGGAGCAGCCCCTTGGGGCTGTTCAAAGGCTCCCTGCAGACCCATCGCTGGGGCCAGGATCCCACTCTGACCCCAGCCATCCCTCTTGTTTCACAGCAGGGAGGGAGCTGGGTTACACCCCCCCCCCGCAGGCAGCACTGATGGTCAACACCCTCCCGTGCCCCTGCACAGTGCTGCAGCGGGCTTTTTGGCATAATTCCCCCTGCTTAGCTGAAAGATGAAGGGCCAGACGGCCAGAGACAGGCCTCCTGCCTTTCACCAGGATGTACCTGTCCTCCCAGGCAGGTTGGAGCTGGTCGAGACGGCGGGGCTGTAAATCTGCTGGCTGCTGCTCTGTGCAGCACTCCCACCATCGCTGGGATGGAGGGAGGCAACCCCAGCATGGTCTGACAGGGAGCTCAGTGTCAAAAAAAGATTACGGAGGGACTGTCTGAGAGAGCTGGAAGGATCCTACAGTAATATGGCCTACAGCCTGGCACCTAGGAAGCTTCATCAGCACCATGGAGCACCTTGGAACCTCAAAAGAAGGACCTACATGCACTCGAGATTACGTGAGGACCCAGCATGTTTTTCTCAAAGTTTTCAGAGCACTTCTCTTCCTTTGCAAGTGGGAAAACTGAGGCACAGCCCAGGGTGATTTCTTCCTCTGGATGAGGCAAGACTCTGAGTCACAGCCTGTTCCTGCCTCCCTCCTGGTACCATGGACCAAAGAGGGCCCAGGGCAGACCCCTGTGCCCCACCACTGGCTGCCATGGGGCACACTGGAACAAGGCTTATCTGAGTACACAGATCCTGCAGCCACAGTTGTGGGGTTTTAAACAGCACCGTCCCCTCCTGGTGCCCTCTCTCCACCCACCCAGCAGCACCCAACCTTGCCAGTTATGGCCAGCAAGGCAGAACAAAGGGATGCATGCAGGACCAAAAAAAAAGAAGGGCTCTGATGGAGTGAGGATGACTCTCTGTGGAAAGCCCAGGACAACTTGGTCTGGTGAACCATGTCCCTGGTGTGTGTGAGTAGTGGGAGAGCTGGGCCAAAGTCCCAACAGTGCATTCCTCCTCCAAACCGACCAACATGCCCAACCCCTGTGGGTTTGGCATCCCCCTCGAGGACCCAGATCAAACTAGCTTGGTGGGTAAAGGTCACACACACTGCAGCTGAACATCTTCCTGGCAGAGGCATGATTGAAGCATTAAGTAACGTTGAGTAAACTTTGTTTAAAGGAGACAGCTGTGCAACTGGAATGAGCTACAAATGAGCGAGATTCCCAGTGACGTGTCTCCGGCTCTGCTGAAGTCTCCCACCGCCCACGGCGCAGTGCTTGGAGGGCTCTGTCCTCAAGGAGCAGGCATGCAGCAGAAACCTGGTCGGAGTTTTGGCAGAAGGTTTTGGCTCACAGTCTCACCTCTGTTCAGAAAAGTCTGCCCAGGGAACAGGTTTGAATGATACGTAACTGCTGACCTCTGCCTCTGGGCTCCCTTGGGATGCTGCACCCAGGCAAAAAACATTTCAGAGGAAAATTTGCTCCCAGCAAGTCAGATGGCATGTGTCTGAAACATAAACTACAGCCCACTGGGGACACTCAGACAGCCTGGGGCAGAGAGACCTGCAATCCCAGCTGAAGCCTTGAACACTGGTAGAAATGTAGTAGGAAGTGGCAACTTCCTTTGAAACAGTTCAGAAAACAAGTCAAGACTTTCTTTGGGCATAGGGCTTTCCGGTTTCAGAAGTTCCAAGTCTTTTGTAGGGCTTGGAGAACATGCCTGAAACCTGCTCCCACCCCCACCAGCCAGGAAGAGGTGAAGCACAATCTGCAGCCATCGAAAGGTGAGTCAGGCCTGGGCAGCTGCGTCAGGAGGGAGAGCTGAGCTGGGGACCCTGAGCCTGAATGAGCTCCATCCCTGGACTGTCCCTGAAGGAGATCCGCCACTGAAAGATGCAGCTCATATTTCTGGAGAAACAGAGCAATCTCAGGTATTACCTGGGAAGACACCTGGACACAGCTGTCCTGCAAGGAGTCCCAGGCCAGGAAAGGGATCTCATGACCACAAAATTAATAAATAATCACTTGCTATTTTTTTCTGAGTCAGGGTAGCAAGGCCAGAGCAGGAAGAGGACAGAAAAGGATGGACATCTGTATTATGTAAGGATGTTCTGTAACTGAAGGGACCAAGGACCCTGAGGAATGACACCAGGGCAAAAGATCCAAAAGGCGCAAAACCCCTCACTGATGGAAAAAAGCCACATTAAAGCAAATAATGCTTGTGGTGAGAGTGACTACATGGCTGAGGAGAGGATCTGGCAGAAAAGTGCATGTATATGGCCCAAGCAAAGGAAAGCGATTATTGTGCTCTGTGAAAGCATCAAAACAGTGAACCAAATGGGAAAGACCTGGGGTCCCAGGCTATTAGAAGCCCCAGGAGAGGACCTGCTGCTTCTGCAGCTCTCATGATGCAGGTGAGAGAGGGCACAGTGTCCCATGGTCCTTCACAGCCACCCATGCTCACAAGGTTCCTGTGGCCTCTTCGAGCTTCCAGGAAAGGAAACAAGGGTTAATGAGCATGTTGGGGAGAAGAGGAGCCTGGGGGCACATAGTCTGTCTGTGTGGGTGTGTTTAAAGGAGTTCAGCCTAAGAGATTCCTTAGATTGTGGTGTTATCTCTCATGGCAAGGGATGGGAGCCCAACTCAAACCAGAGGAAGTCCAAGTATCAGGGCCCCAGCGAGCGATGGTGCCTGGGAAGGGGCTAGCCAAACGCCGAGGGGGGGGACTCAGCTGGGGTCCCATGCCCATTCCAGCCTATAAAAGGCTCTTTGCGTGTCAGAAACAGAATTGACTTCCACTCCTGACAGCTCCTAAGCCCTAATGTCTCCTAATAAACTCCCTATCTTTATGCAAAGGAGTTGCTTCATGTATACAAGATAGGCAGAACAATGCGGCTCAGAGCCAACCTGAACTTACAGGGCAAGGAGTGCCTTTGTACGCTGGAGGTCTGCTTTGGGAAATGTCTCCGCTCCAGTGACAGGAGCCTGGAACAGGATAGCATCTTTGTGGGACCAGTAGTTACCAGGAGGCCTGGGCACGGCTGGGTGAGAGCCCACTTGAGCAGCAGGTGGGGTGGAAATAGCTTGTTGCCTCCAGTGAAGCTCCAGGTGGACACTGAGTGAAGAGGGTCCCTGTGGAGCTGCAATACTGAGAAGTGACTTAAGGGGAGATGCCCTTAGTGGTGGATGGTAGCAGAAAACAGCAATGACCCCACAGAATCACATGGGGTTGGAAGGGACCTCTGGAGATCATCTAGGGCAACCTCCCTGCCAAAGCAGGGTCACCCAGAGCAGGTCCCACAGGAACTTGACCAGGCGGGTTTTGAATATCTCCAGAGAAGAAGACTCTACCACCTCCCTGGGCAGCTTGTTCTAGTGCTCTGCCACCCTCAAAGTAAAGAAGTTCCTCCTCATGTTTAGGTGGAAGGTTCTTATATTCAAGTTTGTGCCCATTTCCTCTTGTCCTGTCTCTGGGCATAACTGAAAAAAGACTGGCCCCATCCTCCTGACACCCACCCTTTAAGTATTTATAAGCATTGATCAGATCTACCCTCAGCCTTTGGTGACCCAAAGTGTCACCAACAGTGACTGAGCTGGCAAAGAGGCCTGAGCATCCCAGAAGAGCTACTGCAATGCTTGGTCCCTCCTTCTGAAGGGCCAAGTGCAAAGTTCAGAGAACTGCTCTCCTCTACAGCATTCCTTTTCCCCAGGCCTGTCATACTTTGCACTTGTGCAGCTTTCCTCTCAATTGTCCCTTCTGATGTTTTCCCCAGGGAGTACCCTCTCCTCCGTGCCACGGGGACAGCACTTCTCCTGATGGCTGGCATAGTACCGGCACACAAAAATCTAGGCACCATCTGCCTCTCCTTCAGACTTTGTTTCAAGAATGAAGAAAAGTATGCTAAAGTATGAAGAAAAAAGGAAGGATGAATCCTGGACACCTGGGTTCTCTTCCAGACAGTCTTCCTATGACTGTGGCCCTTTTTAGTCTCTGTTTTCACAGTTATAAGAGGAGGCAGTGACATCTTTCTGCTTTGAATACTTACAGCCAAGGGCGGAGATGAGCGGTGGAGAGACGTAGGCTGGTGGCATCTCAGGGGGGAAGTTGGGTTCATGCTTGCCCCAGCTGTCTCCATCCTGGACACATACAGGGATAAGACCTCGGGATCACAAGCTTTGCCACAGAGACCACAAGTGTCACAAGTGTTCCCAAGCATCAAGAGCTCCATCAGTTGTCTCCCTCCATCAGTTTGTAGTGATCGGTGTAATGAGTTGTTCCTTGGATGAGAGCAATGTGGGAATAATATGCCACCACAAATAGTCATTCAAGGTCAATATTATGAACTTGCCAGAAGAGAAGCCATACTTTGAGGAGAGCAAACACAAGGCACAGAGGTGGCAGTGCCCACATATGGCTGATGTGCCAGGAACCACATCATTCCCCACCATCTGACAATGCAATGGGGGATAGCCCTGCCATGACTGAGGACCTTGGCTGGAAACAGCTCCCAACCACAGTCCCGGCCCTTCAACAGCCCACAAACAGTGACTGACAGAAGGGACATGCAGCCATTGCTGAATCCCTTGCTGGCCTTAAATATGGTTTGAATACACAGGATAAAACCGTGGGGAGTTTTGTAAAACATAAATAGGGTGAGTTAGGTGACCAATGTGTTCTCCCATAGTCATTGCTGCACCGCATCTCACTGCTTACTGCCACACAGATCCATGAAACTGGAGTTTTATACAGAGTACTTGCTTTCTAAAGAGGCACCAAGAGCAGAACCTGTCACCATTGCAGCCATGCCCTCTCTGTGGTCTCTCATTCCCACACACTGTTCATCCTCTCCCAGAAAATGTGTGCACCCGACTTCATGTCTCCACTTCTCCACCTGCAGTGGCCAGTCACCAGGGCGAGTTGTGCACTGACCTGTTTAGAAGCTGTTAACCCATATTGCAGATGCATCTCAGGGCTCCCCTGGATCACCCAACTCCACACAACTCCCTGGGGCAATTTCTTCAGCCTTGGATTCAATATGTGACTTTTCCCCCAATTGCAGTCACTCTGATAAGCATCGGCTCAGGTCAGCGAATGACATTCCTTCTATAGGGACATTCTGTGTATAGGGTCATTCCCTCTATAGGGACATTTCCACGACACTGTGCAGAAAGCACAGCTCCTACTCAGTGCTCTGATCCCCATCTAAGCAGCAGCCCTCTCCCTGCAGCAAGCCCACTTGCATTAACCTCCCCTCCTCACCAAAGTCCTTGCTCCTCTCTGGCTGGCACATCATGCATCCTGGAACTCCTCTGGAGAACAGTTTTCAGCTGCTGGATAATGAATCTTCTCTGGATGAGCTCTATCTCCGTCCATACCTCCAGCCCTCTCCAGCCCTCTCCAGGAGCTATGGTCACCTGCAAGTGTTAGCAGGAGCACTACTGGGTCAATGAAGCAGCGCTGAAACCTCGGCTAAATAGTGACCCATCCATAGAGCACTGCTCTGCACCAGAGTGACCTGCTCTGCTTCACGATCATTGCTAAAACCACAATACCACACTCCTTCTCTTCAAACTGATATACATCTGCCCCAGGGTTCATTGACCCCAACATCCCCCCACCCAAGGCACAGTTGGTCACTCCATCCCCTTCCCTGGATAGGGAGGCAAGGTCCTAAAATGGCACCTGGTAGCCAGGACTGGGTAGCCCTGCTGGTGCTCAATGCCACAGTCTCTCCTTTCACCCCCCAGCAGCTCTTGGCCCTGCAGGGCCACCACAGGAGCTGCCATCAGCCAGGCACTCAGTGCCCCACAGCTGCCTGGACTGGCAGCTCTGCTGCGGGTGGGCTCTGCTGAAGTGCTCCTGGAGAGGGCAGCCGGGGCCAGCAGGAACCCACTCAAGTTGTGAGATGTGCTTGCTGGCAGCTGGCAGCCAACAGACAGAATGTCCTTAAATCTGAAGTCCCCTGGGGAGAATAAATGCTCTCCATTTGCTGGGGTGGCCAGGGCCTGCTGCGCCTACCCTCTGCTCATGGCCTTGTCCCAAGGCTTCTTGACACCAAAAGGCAATCAGGAAAACCCAGTGTGGAAGAATAAACACAGTCTATGATACCCAATTTGGGCTGCTGGACACTGGGAAGGGCAGAGAAACTTTGGGTGGATTTCACAAGCCTTTAGATAATTTATATTGGGACACTGGGGTTGGTGGCTCTGGGCACTGTCCCAGGCACCAGGGTTAGCTGGCTCCCACAGCTGTCCCAGGCATGGAGGTTACACAGATCTTCATTTGCCAGGTCAGATGTCAAGTCTGCCCTGAGGGCTGATCCAGCATGACTGACCAAAGGCAACCTGAAGCTGCAAGAAGTCAGGTGTGGAGCAGGACAGAAGCAAGAAGCAGTAGGTGGATGCTGGTATCCAGAGCAGCCGAAGGTCCCCCCATTGCTGGGAACAGGGCAGGGTCAGTCAGTCTCAGGTGTCAGATGAACACGATGCTCAACCTCTTCTGCACCACAACTCATCAGGCTCCTGGGCCCACTCCTGGGGAGGAGCTGTTGACCTTCGCGGGCCCCTGTCCCACTAGCGTGATGGACATCATGGGGCTAGTGCAGCCAAATGTGGCATGTTGAATAGAGCCTCAAGGAGCTCCTCATTGCACCCAGAACCTCCAGCAAAAAGCATTCTTTCCGAGCATCCCGAGAGGCTTTCTTTTGCAAACTCTTCCAGATAAACTCAACTTATTTAGCTGATAATATATAAACAGTTTATCAGCTTTGCGCATTTGCAGTGCACCGGGATGGATGTTGTTCTTGGAATTCTGTTTGGTCATAATATTTAAAAGAGGGCTCTGATAGCAAAGATAAGCAGCTCGCCCGCAGCAGATGGCTCGTGAGACACTCAGCGGAGCCAACATTCTGCAGGGAATGAATAAACTTGTAATGCAAGTTGTTTGTAAGTGGTTTTAGCTAAATGTCACATGTAAGACTGCACAGACATTCTCTGTCCAAGGTGTTTGAATTTATAGGAGCAAGGATTCAAAGTCAGGGGCCAAATTTGCTTTTAAACTTCCTTAAACAAACGTACAGAGGATAAAATACCTCTGGATCTGCTCTTTGAGCAGGGGTGTGAGCAAGATGCGTGCAAAGACACAGCCCATCCTTCCCCAGCCCCCAAGGGGCTGTGTCTACCACCATGCCCAGCACGGGCTACCAGGGAGAGACAGGGCACCGTGACCCCTGCTGAGATCCCCCTGACCTCTATCCACTTTACAAATGACCTTTGTTGTGGCTGGTTCATTCACCTTCCTACGTAAGGGGGGCAGGGAAAGGCTCCCTTCTAAGCAAGTACCCAGCGAACTCTTGCTCTGCCCCCTCTCACCGGGCTGTGGCTGGATCCTGGGGAAGCTCTTGGCAGCCGTGCACATCAAAGGCAACCCGGAGATGAGGTCCTCTGCAGCAGCCACCTCTCTGGCCCTTGCTGGAGAGGTGCTCAGCAAAGGGGACATCAAGACACCCTGACCTCACAGCTCTGCAGAGACAGGAGGTCGTGGCAGGAGCCATCCGGGCTGTCCTGGGTTCATAAGCCTTGTGTCAGGGCTATGGGCACCATGTGGGTGGGCTTGGTGCTGCAGAGCAGGGCCAGGGCTTGGGCTCTGCCTGGAGCCTGGGGACGTGCCGTCCCCTGCTGCCACACCACCAGCCTTAGCTGCTCTGCCAGCCCTCATCTGGGGTCTTTGTGGGTTTCTCTGTCCATTGTGGGAGCCAGCAAAGGGTTCAACACATGCCACTTCTGGTCACTGGGAGCAGTGGTGGCTGTCTGGTGACTGCCCACTCCATCATAGTCCCCCAAAAAAGAGTTTACATGGCGGCAACTCTGAGTATCACAGTTTCCAGTGCCTCCCTCCCTCTTCCAGTGCACAACCTCCCCTTCCCACCTTTCAGGGACAGCGATGCTGATGATCTGCGAAAGACATAACTGCGGGAGACCACACCAAAGAAGATGCCAAACTCCTGCCTCGCAAGTGAGGGGACACCTTGGGCAGAGCTGCCTGTCCGCTGGAGAAGGCTCTGTGGGGCTGCTGGCCCAAACCACACTACCTGGGGATGGAGCCCTGCACCTGCACCATGAGCGCGCGTCCCTCCTGGTACCCAGGTGTAGGAACAGGTACCATGAACACTGACACCAGCACAGCTGCTGATGCCCCATGAGCAACAGACTGTCCCTCACCCACAACACACCCCTAGGGCTACCCTGTACAGGAAGATCTACACTGCTTCATACCACCTAGCTCTTCCTGCCTGACTCCGCTCCACAGATGCATGCAGCACACAGTGATCTGATAAACTAAAAGTACTCTTTTCACTACAGTGTGGAAGGAAAAACACACAAGAGATGGTGTTAATACACATTTTTTCTAGTTTTTTCTTTAAAGTCTTCTGCACAGGTCAGTAAAGGCAGGCAGACAGTCACTCTCCTGAAGACCCCATACCTGGCTGAGCCCCATATAGGTTGAGCCCCATATAGGCTGAGCCCCATATGAGGCTGAGCCTCATACCAGAGTATCTGGTGGAAAATCAGTCAACGCCAATTGCATGAACTCAATGAGTCTGGAGGAACTCAACTGACAGGCTCCTCTCACAAGTCACCTCCACACCCAGAGGTGACTCCAGGACTGGTTACTCAGGATTCAGATGAACATACACAAAAGGAAAGAGGCTGAAGCCAAGGAATGTTTGTCTTGCCCTGTGTGGCATGAGTTAATGGACTTGCTGTTTCCAGCCCACTCCATTTATCTGGCCTTTGCCTTCCAGGTACTAAAGTGTCACACAGGTCACACTGCTCCGGCATGTCCTCATGCTAGAGCTGCAGAGAGCTTTCTTTCCAAAAAAAAAATCAGCCTTCTGCCCCAACATAATAGTGTTGGGCTTCTTTAAGTGCATCTCCTAATTGTCTAGATTTATGAGGCCTCCACTGAAATGTTGAAGACAGCATTTAGAGTCCCTCAGTTCTTGTTCTGTTTAAATCATTCCCTGTTTCCCCGGGTTGCGATTCCAGCTCAGCATGTGAAGCTCTGCCATTGCCAGCAGGCTCCTTCATTTCCAAAATGAGACAGATCAAAATCTTTGCAATTCTCTTCCTTTCCCTCTTGTGGTCTCTCTTCACCTTTTTTACAAGTTGTTTCATTGGCAAATTAACCGGGGGCTGGGCACTCTGTTCACCCTGCACACAGCCTGGCACTGGGGATGCGAGTTCCTCTGGCCAGCAACAGTGACTTTCTTGTTTTCCTCAGGAGGACATCACATTTGCAAACCCGTATGGGCTTAGTGTTTGGATGCATTCAGAAAATTTCATCTTCTCTGCAAGCTCATCAGTAACATCAGTCCTACAACTTATCTCCCCACTGCCTCCTCATGGAGTAGTTTCCCTTGATGCAGCCTAATGGATATGTACACTCAGGATGTAGGTGATCCATGATCCTTCTCCAGAAAGTACTTAATTTTATTAATAAGAAGGATTTAACTGAAGTAACGTGATCATTTTATATCTGAACTGAGATTCAACGCAGGATGGTCATGTACCTGATTCCTACTTGTGCTTAATTCTTCTGCACTTTCCCAGGCCTTCTGCTGCAGTCCAACTCAGCTGGTGCATATAGACCTGGTTATCCTACTCTGGTCCTTCAGCACCTCTGCAAACCAGCCACCAAGAAGTACCCTTGCCAACTGCAGCTAACACGAGTGGCCAGAGGCACAGGCGCTTTTGAGACCAATGAGTCTAGACTCAGTGCATCAAGAGAAGACTTCCAAGGTCTACCAGCAGACCATGGACCCTCATCACACTCAGTGAGCCCTGTCTCTACTTCTCAAGGAACAGGAATCATGACCTGGAAACTTCAGAGCAGTAGAAAAACCAGAAGCTGAACCAGCAGCAGAGCTGGCCCCTCCCCTGCCCCCTCCCCTGCCCCAAGAGGATCCCTCCACAGACGGGGTCCTTCAGAGCTGCGCCAGCAGCTGTTGCTCTCCATTGAGATGCAGCCATTGAACAATCCCTCTCTAATTGGCATTGTTTGCTAAAAATAAACTCCTCCTGCTCAATGAAACACAGGCAGGAAGACACAGCTCCCCCAGGGCTTGGGCTCTCCATCAGCCCAGCTGCCTGCATGCATATCTGCGATCCTGCTGCAAGAACGCCCAAGCTGCTGGTGGTGGCACAGCAAGTCAGTCCTTCATTAGCTGGGTGAACTCTTGAAGACTGTGACTGCCTGTCCTCCAGGTGCCAGCTCTTCCACAACACGTGGGACAGCTGCCTTGGCAGTAGGTCATGAGTACCCAGCACAGAGTTACTCCTGCTCTACCCACGAGAGAGAGTCCCATGGGTTTGGGTCCGTCCTGGGTGGTCATGTACCCCCCCATACCCTCAGCAGTAAAAGCATGATCCCAGGCAACCAGCACAGAAACACTCCTATCCAAATGAGGGGAGGAAAGCAGATAGCAAACTTCACATGCTGAATTTTCTAAAACTAACTATAAATGGTAAAAACTCAAAGTATTGCTTTCTCTGGAGGTTTTCATGCAAAATAACCCCAAGAATGGCAGCTTCAACTTTTATTCGGATGAGAAAACATTCTTTTATTTTGACATCATTTTTGTCCGTTTTTATCATAGGGATAAAGTATCTTTTATCTGGACATAATGCATCAAGTCGCAGAGTGAGTCATAAAGTGAATCTATACAATTGAGCCAATGTTCTGTGCTTCGGTGAGGACTGGCAACGTCCACATTTCACACTCAAGGTACATGGTGATATACAGGCATCTCTGCTCTCCAAGAAAGCAGAGTCTGCTTTGGTTGAAGCGGCAGAAGAAACCGTTGGTGTCACCTCACTCACGTGGGGCTGTTGGAGAGCTGGGCATGGACCAGGTCACATGAGTGAACCTGTCTCACACCTACTTAATTCGGCAGAGATGCGGAGTTTACCAATCTGCCGCAGATTTCACTACACACACTGCCACGTAGGGGGGTGGGAGCTGCTGTGGGTTGATGGCTGATGCTCTGTCAGCGAGGACTGAGCAGAGTTTCCATCCGAGGCATTTGTGGGCTCCCTATGTTTAGTGTCAAGCACTCAGCAGATTAGCTTGGAGGCTGGAAGCACCAGGACACAGGCCTGTGCTGCTCGTATGGTGTCCTGGTTTGAGGCAACCATTGCACAAGCTGCAGAGATGTGACATAAATGTAAGACAGCAGGAGGAAATAAAGCCTCATTCCTTCCCAGACTGCTTCAGACTTTTGGTCTCCTTGTCCTAGACAGGCTGCTGAGCCAGCTAAGGGTGAGGAGGAAGAAGGTCCCAAAGTACTACAGCACTTTATGTCCCTGGGGCTCCCCACATCCATCTTTTGCCACCCTGCAGGGTCCATACCAGCAGACAGGCAGGGCAGGACTGCATGGCACGTCTGCTGCTTCAGGGGAGGTGTCACCACAGCACTTGGCCTTCCTTTAGATGAGTGCCCCAAACTCTCGTACCAGGAAGAGGAGTAAAAGCAAAGCTCTAATTTAACCAGGTTGTGTTCCCCAAGGGCAGGCAGATACATCTAACCCATGTCATGGGCAAGCATTCAGAAAAGAACATGGTTGTCTTTGCAAGGCTTAGGACCAAGAGAAACAGGACAGCTTCCCAGAGCAGAGGAGGCTCAGTGCTGGACACCAGCCACTCCTCCAAAAAGCTCAGACCAACATGCCAGGGGACAGTGATGGGGACAGTCCTCCCTCCTCACCAGACCTCACCATGCACCTTGGTGGGAAGCAGGCTGCGAGGTGGGCACTGAACTGCCCTGGAGATGGCAGAAGAACTTTACTGCTGGTGGCCAAGTGCTGCCCCGGGGGTGACACAGAGCTAACACCAGGTGTCCTCCACTGTCCTGTTCACCATGTGAGAACCCATCCTGCTCTCCTTTCCCCCCTGGACACTATCAGAAAAAGGCACTGGCACCTCTGCAGGGGACAGTCATTCTTCCTACTTTGGGGAATTTCAGCTCTGCTCTGCTCCATCTTCCCTGCACAGCTCTGCTCAGAAAACATGCCCAAGGGCTGCCAGTTTGGATCCCCTGAGCCCGGGTCAGAAAGGAAAAAGACCTGTTCTTTGTCTCTGTGTATTGTTATTTCCCTGTAGAACCTTGCCATTAGTCAAACAACAGAGGAGGACACGAGAAAATAAACTGACTTGCTTCTAGCTCTGAACCAATCCAGCCACCTATACATGGGCGTGGGGGCTCACAGAGACAGAAGGAGTTTATTAATGAGTAGGTGAGGGTTGAAATGAGCTCTGCTCATCTAAAAGCAGCAGTTGAGGGCTGCCTTTTTCTAGAGATGCCAATGAACTGCCTTTGGCTGCTAAATGAGAGGAGAGGTTTGGGGAACACAGGGAGTCAGAGCTGTGGGCACCTAGGGCACCGAGGCCAGGTTAGCAGCAGCATCAGCTCTGACACTGCAAACCAGGACCAGGGCCACAGCTTGGCATCCCTAGGTGACAGATTTCCTGCAGACAGGGACACAACCAGCCATCTCTTGCTCGTCCAGGGAAGACAACGTGACTCAGCTTTTACCCACCCTCTCCTGCGAGGGGTACTTCACTCCCCAGGGCCCTCACCCACCCCCTCGCTCAATTCCTACAAAGCTGTTGGATTAAAATTCAAAGGTGAAAGCACAGCAGGAAACGCTTTGATACCAGGATATGGACCAGCTGAGGAATGTTACAGGATTTTTCCGTGGCTGTTTCTTCTCAAGCATGTACACAAGCAGCACTGCGTTATGCAACTTTGCATCGGTGCCTTTCAGCTGCTCTCGGCAGGGCAGAAGTAGGTGTTATTTAGAATACCCCTCTCCTTAAATCAAGCTGAGAAATGTGCACTGGCACGACTGGCAGGATTTGCAAAGTGTGCCAATTCCAAGTGTTCCCACTAATTTCCGGCATCCTTCCAAGAGCAAGGGAAACTCTGAAAGGCCATGGCAGTCTAACACTGTGCTGTCAGATGGGACCATATGTTTTGAGGGTGGGTGGTGAAGTCCTTGTGGTTGTGGCCTGCTTGGCTGACAGTGTGGCCTGGCCACATGGCACTGAAAAATGCATGCCTTGTAGATTTGGATTCGCTTATGCTGGGGACACAGCTTCCCTTAACCTTCCCACAGATGGTCTCCTGCTACCCCTGTGCTCCAGGAGCACCCCACTGCTACCCTTTGCTCCAACCGCCGTAGGACACAGCCATGGTGCCACGTGAATGGCAGGAGACCTCAGCCGCAGGCTGAAACAAAAGGGCATGGGAAGAAGAATACTCCATCATGGCTTCTTCCCACATACCCAATGTTCAAGAACTTCAGAACTAGACAAAAGCGTGTCTTTCAGCTTTGAAGATCTCAGCTTTGCTGTCTGGCCCCATGATTTCCTTGGGGTTGAGTTGTGGGAGGACAGAGGCCACCTAGTTCTGGCATTGGGCATCTGTCAAAGGTGTATGACTGCCCTGTTCTCAGTGACAATTTCAGCTGGATGCCCCCCCTTCAAGTGAGAAGAGGGAGGATGCCATTGAGGGAACCAAATATCTCCTCTCTGAAGACACAGGCTCTGCAGAAAATGCAGCCCCAACATGGGTGTTTGGTGGAAGGACCGTGCCTACGGCACTTCTCATGCTGTTCAGTAGCATTCACATCTCTCATCCTGGAAATCATCACTAGCAGCTTGGAGTTATGATACTTGCAAACCTCTAGAGGGACCGTGGGAGCTCTGCTGCCCATGCGTACTGCAGCCCCCACACGTTTGGCTTCCCTCTGTCCCGAAGCTCCAGGCAGGAGCGGGACCGTGGTTCCCGAGGAGGGAGCACTAGTGCGAGAAGCTTCTGCAGGTTACATCAGCTTTGCTCCCCCAGGGCTCCTGCTGTCACACCGACCCAGCAGAAGAGCTCTGCTGACATTCCTGCAGGAGCTGTGTGTGCCCTGAGCTCTGCTGTGCCCACCGCAGGAGCTCTGCTGAGCCTCTGGGCTCTGCTGGCCTTAGGGTGACAACCCCCAAGGGAGGGAGGAGAGCTGGGCAGCACAGCATCCATCTGCTGCTGCTTCAGTCCATCACCTCCAGCCTTTCCCCAGCACCCTGCAGCTCACGGGATGTCCCTGCAGCTGAATGCAACCCGGGGGCTCAGTGCTAGCACACACAGCACAGCACAAACACACCGCACACTGCGCTTCCATCCCCTGCTTCCAGACACGGCTGCCCTGAAGGAATAATTTGCTCGGTGGACGTCTGAGAGCTCAGCACCAGACTGGGTGGCAGAACCAAGCCTGGTGTTCCCAGCCAGCCCGGCCTCCTGGGGACCGCACCGCGCTGCCTTGGCTTTTATTTTTAGTTCCTCCTTATCGCCCAGGAGGCGGCTGCCAGCAGCTCCCTTCAGTGCAGCACAGGAGAAATATCAGCTCTGGCAGCGGCCACGCTGGCAGCCGGGTCGGTGGCTGGCGAGCCAGGCGAGCCTGTGCCTCGCCAGGGAGCAGCGCGGAGAGAGGCCGCCCCAAGCACAGGCAGGAGGGCTTCCCTGCGGATCCTCGTCCTGGCGGCATGCAGCACACAACCCCCAGGAAAACACGGGGTTCGGCTGGCAAGTGCTGGGGGGAGAAGCTTGAAAAGCATCCATACACCTCTGCTCATCACTAGCAAAGGGAAAGTTCCCTGGCTGCTGCTCTGGGATTTGGGATGGGGGACTGTGCCCCAGTTTTGCTGTGGGTAGAGCTGCCAGGCTTTTTTGCCAAACTACGACTGCTGTGCCTGTTGTGGCCCTGGCTCTCGACCACCCGCCTAAGCCAAATCCTTGGAGGAAGGTGTCTAGCACCAGATGGGGAGAAAACACAGAGAGGGATGAACCACCTTTGGCCGTGTGGCAGGGATCCCTGGGCTGTGATGCACATTCCCTGGAGGGCATGGCTTACACTAAAAATGATGTTGAACAAGCTTTCCCAAATAAAGGGGTGATCCAGACCCCCAGCCACGAGCAAAGCTGTCTCCATAGCATGCTGATATCCACATAGCCGAGGAAAGCACAGCACCAGCATGGAAAGATCAGGGCTCTCGGTGGGATCACGACTGTATGTGTCAAACAAGCACCAACAGACCTAGCTGCTGAGGGCCAGCAGGGCTTTCGGCGTGGGACAGAGACAGGAGAGGCAGAGTGGGAAGCTCAGGCTGCAGCTAGAGCAAACTTCACTCTGCCACCTCCAGGCAGATGAGTGCTGCAGCCTGTCCAGAGAGCAGGGAAGAAAGGTGCTCTGAAAAAATTAACTACAGCCTGGGGTCGAGGAAGGAGACAGCCTAGTGCTCTGGATCACCGCTCAGCACACAGGTGCTGTGCAAAGTCCCACAACACACCGCAGACCGAGCACTGATGCTCTGCCCGGTGCCAAGCAGCCCTGGCCATGAGCTTTGAGGAAGGCAGGATGACAAAAGCACTTCAGAGAGGCTCAGCTAGCTTCTGCATCACCTCCTGGACAAGCTCATGAAAAGCCATCTCCTCTATCCAACACATCCTGCTCTGGGCCAGCATGAGGGAGGAACAGAGAAAGCTGAAACCCCACTGAAATCACAGGAGGTCCCTTGTGGTTCCTGGCTCAGGCTGATGCAGATCCATTTCAGCTGAATGCAAGATTATCTTGACAGTTTGAAAGCTATTCTTAAATGTAGCTCGTGCACAAGGCACTACGTAGCGAGGGGAGACACTGTAAATCACCGCTTGGTGGACATGGGATACCAAATAAGTGAAGAGGAGATAAGAGACCATAGTATAGGTGTGACTGACTTTGACAAATGTCTTCGAGATGGCAATTCAAGGCCTCATTATTGCAGCCACATGAATCAGCGGAAAAGGTTGTACTACAACAAAGACCTGGATTAATGGATGAATCAGTGGACTCAGATTTGCTACCACATCCTGCGGCACCTCACAATTCCCACTGGAGTTAAGGGTTGCTGGGCTGATGGACAAGAGCCGTGACGCCAGAACTAGAGAGGCTTCTGGGGCCAAAGTCAATTCATCCTAGAGTGAGCAGTAACAACTCCACCTCCAAGAAACAAGACAGAAGAGCTCCAGGCAGAGAGCAGATTATTCCCAACACTTCTAGGCAGCAAAGGGAATCCCATGGTAAACAAAATGCCAAACCTTCCTCTTGGCCTGCACTACCCAAAGGTGGCAAAGGTACAGCAGCTGAGTGGGAACCAGCAAGTCCCTGACCCGATTCCCTGTGTCAGCCTGACCCTTTGTAACAAGGGCTTTCCCATAGCCCCGTGCCTTGGGAAAAGGCAAAACACAGGAGGAGATCTGTCTCTGCTCTTCAGGAACTGAGAGGCAAAGAGAGGAGGAGAAAGCAGACAAGCTCCAACACCTCACAGCATGGCTGATCCTGCCTGCCCTCCCGCTCCTTGGCTCAGACGCCATGCTTTCCTCCCCTCTCCACCTCTGCAGTACTTGGGCATGAAAGGGGAGAGGGCAAGGAAAACACTGGCAAGAAAGCAGAGCAGATGCAGAGTGCTGATGGAAGACTGCCTGGGATGAGCAACGTGGGGCTGGGGAGCAGCTGGAAATGTATCCTCAGGGAACCACTGCAAACTCTGCAGCGAGACCCTCATTCCCTCTTTCAAGAATCAAGGATGTACCTTGTATGGGGAGCCCAGATGTGATTGGGCAGCAATTGTCCCGCACCATGGGGTCTACAACCACCCAGAAACCCCAGTGTGATGCTCTCTAGGCTGTGGAGGCAGAAGAGTGTTAGAGTCCTCAAGGATGCTGTTCAGGAGTGCCCATGCTGTGACCTGCAAGCTTTGCTTGTGGGGTGTGAATACGATATCAGGTTTATGTTTTCTTCACATCACTAAAAGCAGTGCTGTCATCAGCAGTGCTTGGACAGAAGAGAGCTCTGATGGTCCTGGGCCTGTGACAGGAGCCAGAAGGCAAGCAGCAGTCATTTTCCAGCCATGGTGGGGCTGGCCCTATCTCAGATGGCTCAGCCAGTCCTTTGGACCAGCCCTGCAAACCAGAAAGGGTCTTTAAATGGTGAGTTTTAAAGGTGCCAGCACCTAACTCAACTGCTTCTCTTAATTTTTGCCTTCTTGCCAGTCCTTTTGTTTTACAGACAGGGCATATCGCTTTTTCTAATTGCTCAAGGACTCTCTGGCCAGGGCCCGCGTACAGGTTTCCGCCATTAATAACAGACACTGAGCCATATCTCAACCAGTGTCCACCTCCCTTGCTCACAGCTCCCTCCCTTTCAGGTGTGTCCCTGCCAGAAAAGATTTGGGATCTGTGGCAAACTCCAAGGCTTTCTGAATGCCTTTGGCCTCCTCCACTGATCTCCAACCCCAATAGAGTGACTATTTGCTTGCTCAGTGCAAATTTATCCTGGAAGCCCTCATCGATACTCAGCCACATTCGTCACTTGAGTCCCTGCAGACCCTCTGCCAGTTCAGGTGGGGTTTCTTTCTTCTCCCTTTCCCCCCCAGCTCTTAGCTCTGCTCGGGCCAGCTCGGAGAGATGCCTGGCTCTAGGCCACATATCAAGAGCTGGTATCAGATCTGGATCACGGAGCCTCTTTTTTTATGGGGATAAGTTTGGCAGCAATTGGTCCACTCAAGCTGATAGCTAAAAGCTCTCCTCTCAGCTGCTTTTCCCAGCCATTCATTGCACTGCGATCCGAAACAAAGCCAGAGGCACCTCCTGGGGACATTTCACTCCAGGCAATGGTCTTTGACCCCATGTGAGAAGAATATCCCTCCATGTCCTGTACGAGCTGGAGACAGTCTACCGCAAATGCCAGGTCCTGCCCTTCTCCACCTTCTCGGAGTCTTCCTTCCTGGCACTCAGGCAAATGGACTTTCTGTCCCAGCATCTTTTCCTCAGGTCTCCCGTGAAAACTTCCACAGTGATCTTTAACACTCCTGGTGAGGTGTCCACTTCTCTTACAGCTCCTCTCCATTCCCGGGGCATTTTTTGCAAATATGCCCATCATCTATCTCATTTTAGTTCACCAAGAATGTTAACTCACAGAGTGTGTTATGCACACACTGAGTCAAGTCCTGGGGCCCTATAGGTTTGCACTATTAGACAGAAGCATCAGCAATTGACTCAGATACTTCTTTCATACTGTCTCACCTGCTTACCATCAATGTGTACAAAATCCTGTTTTTCCATAGATGCGGGGCATCAAATCACAGGAGAAATCCACTGTGTTCACAATTTCTAGCCTTCCCTTCCCAAAATGTCCTCTCTTAAGAACTGGCATTTTGTCCCTGCCCAACAATTGCCAGAGCACACAGCTGCGTCTTCATGCTACTGACACTTGGTGCTCTTCATTCATGTTGTTATGAACAGTCACAGCAAAAATGACCATTAAGCCTAGAAGTCTTTAAAAATACTACCTATTGAGGAAAAGTCATATTACAGAAGGGAGAGAGCAGCAGCAGACAAGACAGACAGTTGTGCACTGGACACATTCATGAGAACACAACAAAGGTTCAGGAGATGCATCTCTTCTGGATACGGCAGAGCAAACTAAATTACCGCAAGCCTGACCTGGTCAGCTATGTGAAAGCTGCTCTGTTCTGACCCTGAGTAAAGGAGATCAAAGAAATTTGCACATTCACTCTTTTTTTTCTAAGCGTAAGCTTGGTACTCATAGCTCCAGAAAGTTAGAACAGCTCTCAGAGATGTCCTTGCTGGAGGAACGTTCCCTTCACATTTCTTATTTAATGTTCCAATGAGATTTTTTTTTTTTTAATTAGTAAAAAAATCAGACAAAAGCCACTCTGTGCTGCAGTACTGAAAGTACATCCTGATAATTCAGAGTAAACTACCTTACAAGACAGAAGTACTAAGTCCCCAGCCAGCTATTTGAGCAAAGGAAATTCCTGGTTAAACTCCTACAAGACCCTGCCAATGCCAGGGATACACAGAGATAACAGTCCCAGATGAGCCTGGCGCTACCTTAAAACACTCCTAAACGTTCCTGAGGGGGTTTAAGCATCCACGGACACCTTGCAGAGAAAGCATTTAAAGGACTAATGGCATCTTTCTGTCCCTTACTCTTTAGGATTCAGGATTTTCAGAATTCGTTTTCATGTGGCCACAGCATCAGAATGTTGGTGGGGAGGGACATCTGGACAGAGCTGCTCCAGCCTCCCACATGGACGTGGTCCCCTCTCCCTGCAGGGACGATGAAGGAGGACCAAGCAGTTGGTGGCCTCGAAGAGTCACAACCTCAGGCAGCAGTGGAGGGCTCACCCCTATGGGATTCTGGCTGCCAGCAAGAGGGGGGGTGACATCCCCTGGCCCCAAGGATGCTTCAGAGGATAAAAGCCAGTGGCTTTGCCCAAGGGGTCCCTGTCCTTCTCAAGCACCCCCAGAAGCCTAAAGAGGGAAAGAACTGGGGAATCTCTTGTTCATGCTGGAGGAGGATGACCAGACCCACCTTAAGCACATCTCCTGGTGCCATGGCTGTGTACACCCACAGGTCTCCTCTGAGCAGGTGAAAGGCAGCCACAGGATAATCTGTTAAATGGCTCCACAGTGGCCACCAGACACAAGCCTGGGACACCCAGGAGGCTGCAGCAGCTGCAGACGATGGATCCGGCTGTCCCAAAAAGACCCTCAGGTCAGCCCAGCCTGAGGTGCCTACACCTGCAGTGCCAGAGCAGAGGTGAAGGAGCCCAGCAGCAGGGTTTTAGGGGACCCTTTATGGGTTCTTTTCCCCTTTGAGTGTCCAAGGGGTGGGATGCCCTATCCAGCCACAATTTGGTGAGTGCCAGGGTAGAGTCAGCCAAGACACAGCTTAGGACTTGTGCTCAGAGCAGGCTGGTGGCCCTTTACATGCCTGGTGACAGCAGGTGTCAGACTCCTCTTCACAGGTGCTTTTAACGGCCAGAGAGTGACCCACGGGCCATGTCCTTGCCTGTCCCCAGGCGGTCAGCCCCAGTCTCTGGCAGCCCTTGGTGGAGCAGCAGGTCTGAGGGTTTCCAGATGGCCCTGGGAAGCAAAGGGTGGCTGTGGCAGCCTCCTGCCAGGGGCCTGTGCCTGATGTGAGCTGTCCCCAGGAAGCAGGGGTGGCCTGGGGGGCACACTCTCCAGCTCCCTGCTGGCCCCATCCGAAGGGATGGCCTGCATCTGCATCCCGCGGGTTTGTCATCTCCCGAGGGGTCGGGCGGCCCCCGCGGGGCTGTTACAGGCGGACTCTTTCCCAGGAGCACTCGTGCCAGCAGGCTCTGTGTGAGGCCAGCGTGGCTTGCTTGCACAAGACAACAGAAAGTGATTTTTACACTTGACAACAATGAAGTATTCTTGCGTTTAACGACAAGTATGTGCTCTCTAGACTCGATGCCTTTTGGAAAAGCCCTTAAATCCATCAGTCCCATCCCGCCCTCCCAAGGGGTGGAAATGACAATCTGCCTGTGCTTTGCTTCTGCCTGGGGGGGATGTTCTGGGGCGAGCTGCTCACGTCCCACAGGACAGCAGGCACCCTGAGCCGCAGGGGGGGAAGGAGGGTGGGAACGCAAGCCAAGAGCTGCAGCTTCAGCTTGTGGATGGGAAAGAGGGAGGGAGCGGTGGCCAAGATGGGTGTTGGTGCTGCAGAGCATCTGGTTCTCTCGCTGGTGCAAAGCCCTGGACTCAGACCTCGGGGACCCCCCCCCAGCAGGTCAAGGTGCAGGGAAGGGCCTCAGGGCTGTCGCTGGGAGGGCCACAGGCAGCCTGGAACCTCTCACACCATGGGAACAGATGGACGGCCCTGTGTCATGAGAGGGCACGTAGGGAGCAGTGGAACCCCGTGGCTTGCTTGTGGATGGTGGTCCTCACACTGACCCGGGGCTCCCATGCTGCAGCCACCTTGGGAAGCGTCCCAGCTCGGCCACAGCCCATCCCTGGGGAGCTGCTTCCCATAGCCACGCTGCCATGGCTAGGGAGTGCAGACTACATCATGCCAACTTTCAAAGGAAGTTTGGAGTGTTTAGTTTTCTCTTCCCTTTCACTATGACCACAGAGTTAAGGTCCTTTGAGTGAGGAGCTGGCCATGTCTGCTGTTCTTCAAGCCTCTCCACAGCTCTGGAAACATCACTGGAAAGCCAATTTGGCAGTATTTCATCATGAACTGCCAGTCTGGAAATCGCAGGCGTATTTGGCAACATCTTTGGATGGCTGTGCATGGTTCCCACCTTCCAGGAAGCACACCGGGGGAACACCAGCAAGAGAACCAGAAATTCATCCAGAACAAAAGCTCAACCCAATCTAAAAGCCGTTCCAGAAATTTGTCCAAATAAAAGAGGAGAAAAAAAGAAAAGTGAAATTACACACAGGGACCTTCAAGCTGAATCAAACTGAACATGGTAATTTCTCATCGTCCTTTTAAAGGTTCCCTTCTGTTGGTTTTCAACTGAAAAATGTCACTGGTAAACCACCTGCATGCAAACAAAGCCGCCTGGGTTTGGTTCTGATACTTGAATTCACAAAAATGATTATTTTTTTCTTTTTTCCGAGATCTCCTGAGAACAGACCTTTTTCTGTGCAAACCATCCATTTGAGTGAAACCCCCTTGTTCAGCAGAAAAGCTCCTGCCCTGAGAAGCAGAGGAGGAGGAGGTGGCTGAGGACCAGACCTTGCAGGCCAGGAAGAGAGGATCATGTGGCTGGTGCCCCAGCCACCCCAGGGGCGTACGTGGCTCCTGCCTTTTGCAGGATGTACATCCTCCTGCCCCCAGCTCAGTTCCATCAGGCTGTGCCCTCCTGGGGACACGGGGCTGCTGCTACCCCAGGTGAGGGCTGAGTCCTGGCACCAGGTGTGCTGCGGGTGGCAAGCATCTCCCCCTGGGCACGTGCCAGGCTCATGGTCATCTCACTCACCCAGGGCAAATGAGATCTGTGGACCTGGCCACTGCGCTTCCCACGAGTGGAGGAAGGGACAGTGAGGGGGTTTGCAGCGGTGGAATTTCCCGCTGCTGGGGAAACCATGCTCACTCCTTTCCTGGAGGATGTCACACGCTCCTGTGCCAGGGACACCGGGACACTGCCGTGCAAGAAACAAGGTGGCTTTCCTGCTGCTGACACGTGCTGTCATGCCAGCCCCATCCCTGCCCCACACCATGGGGTGTTCTGCTGTTGGGGGCAGAGCCCACCCCACAGACAGCCCCCTCCATCCCCACTGCAGGGACCTGCTCCGCACAGGGCACTGCCCAAAGGCATGAAAACAAATGGCTGGTATTTACACCGTACACTTGGTCAGAAATGAGTGGCCATGGTGCACAGCGTGTATTTCATCTCAGCTCGGTGTAACAAGGTATGAGCTCATTGTATCTTCCATGACATCACACGGCATGGTCACCCACAGCCCAGGGTATCACACGGGTGTGCACATGGGGTATATATTCCCCTTAGAACCGTCTGGCCTATAAATGCCACAATCTTCCCGCACGGAACTAAAAACATTTATTCTGGAAGAGTCTAGATACTCGTGGCTAAAGGCAATAAATACAGATTTAATTTCATAGTTAATAACCTGTCCAGGGTAAAATGCTCATTTTTTATATCGTTGCCTGCAATCTGACATTACCAACAAGATGTTGCAATACAATATCTGAGTCATTGCGCAGGAGATAATGGTATTTTCTTGAGTTCAATCTGGAGGAGAGTTGGCCCCATTAATCAGGCTTGAAAAAATGATGCCAGAGAGTCTGCCAGAGAGTCTGTCTGGCCTGCTCTGAGCACGAGTTACGTGACCCAGCGCTGCGGGGAGAGAGGGAGAATGAGCAGACCTGGATGTCAGGATGGGGGATCTCCTGGGATCGTGTCCCATGTGCACTGGCCCTTTCTTAGGGTTAGCCAAGAGGCTCCTGAGTTCGAGTACGAGGGAGTCAAGAGTGGCCATGTCATTACAGCTTTTGCTTTTATGCTGCCCCAAGGTTGCTGCTGTCCCACAGTGTGACCAGGGTGCCTCAGCACAGCTAGCCTTCAGGGTCTGGGGAGTTCAGTGTCATGGAGGAACTGGCCAACGTGACAGGGTCCCTCAGGTCTGTCCATCACCAGGACAGCAGCCCCATTGTTGCTGAGCTCAGGGACAACAGTGAGCTGCAAAAGCATTTGGCGAAGCAGCTGAGGAAGGAATGTCCATTATAGACATGTCAATAAAATCTCCCAGCTAGGGACATGGGGAAGGGAAGCCATGAGGAAGCATCATATCAAAGAAATGCTGCCCTAAGAAACATGTGTCAGTCTTGTAGGCCTCCTCAGGGTAGGAAGCAGAAGAAGAGAAGAATGGGATCTGGGAGAGAAGCCTGCCTGGGCTGCCTTGGGCTCTGGGAGTGCCAATAGAGCTTGAAAGGTTTGGAAAAAACCAGGAGGTCTCCCAGGAATAATGGGATTTCTTTTCTGCAGGCAAGCAGGAGCGTCTCCAGTTATCCAGCGACACCAGTGTGGGAGGGAGGCCTCTCTGGCAGAATGCTCTTCAGTCTGGCAGGCAAAGCCCAGGATCTGCACAGAAATATGCAATGCACTTTTAACACTGAGCACTATTGGCCCATTGGACCAACTTGGCTGGGAATGCAACGGATTGGCTTTCAGCAAGAAGGCTTTATTACAAGACTGGGTACCTCATTGTAAAATAAATGCTTTTTCTTGACCAGACATTGCAGACAGTATGCAAGAATCAGCAGATGAGAGTCCCTGGCCTGCTATGCAGAGGTCAGAGCAGATGATTGTTTCTGTCCTTGAAAGCCAGTAAATGTTTCTGCAGATACTTAACATGTGAATGAAAAAGTGACTCATAAGACACATTGACTCCTGCAATCTTACCTGCAGGGGCATCGTGCCATGGCTGGGCAGAGCCACAGCTGCAGGGCAGAGTAGAGCTCACCCTGGGGTCTAAGCCAGAGAGGATGTAAAGGAAAGGCTCCATTCAACCAAAGCATCCTCACCAGGAGGGTGCACAGACAGCGAGCGTGCTGAGACCTCCTCACCTGGTCATCTTGAAATCTCTGGTGGGCCAGCAGAGACCCAACCCCATGACTTGAGTGAGCAGTCCATAGCGACATGGTTTTCTGTGGGTTTCAGGCAGGGAAGTGCCTGCAGTGGCCTGTCCAGCTGTATCCATGGCCCCCTGCCTTCTCCTGCCTTCTCCTCATAGAGCAGCCTGGTGACAGCACCCAGCCTTGGGGTGAAACCCCTTTGGACATGCCCTCTGTGCACTGCCTGACATACAAAGCCGGCGGCAGCCCAGGGAAGGTGCAGGGGGAGGTCTGGTATCTTCTCCCCAGCTGGTCTTCACTCACTTCCCACAGGACTGCATGAGCTCTCCACCACACGCAGGGTGGTTTGGCTGCTGGACCAGCACATGCTGCCCAGCAGTGTCTCCCCATCTCTTCTGTGGATGGAAAAGCTGGTCACCGGTGGCACCGTTTCTCTAGATGGAGAGTGAAGAGTGGGAGCCTTTTCTGGGACAGAGGGGTCCTGCCATGGATTGGGCAGCTCACGAGAGACCTTCCAGCTGTAGGCATCCTCCACAGAATGAGTCACCACTGCTTGCTCAAATGTTTTGGCAATGAAATGTGGTATTTTGGACAACAAATTCACAATTTAAAAGAAAAAAGAAAATAAAAAACATCAACAAAACCTCCCCCAAAAACCGGAAATTGGGTTTCCAGTGAAATCTGAACAACCCCAAAGTGATTACAGAGTTTCTCATTTTAGCTGCCAAACTCAAAATGTCGGGGAAATTTGGAAAATCGAAAAGGTTCTGGACTAAAAGGCTCAGTCTTCAGCTGCCAAAAGAGGGACAATGCCATCTTCATGCTGCTGGATTTTAGACAAGCGTCATTTTATTCAAATTACATATTTTGACAAAAAACTACTCATGAAAACAACTTTTCTCAGGAACAATTTCCATTTCCCAGTTCTGTGACCCTAAAACGCATGCCAAATGTCTCTAAGAGTCAGTGTTTAATTTTATTTAACTGAAAAGCAAAATGACAATAAAGTGAATATCTCAACTGAGGCTCTGTTCTGAAAATATATCTACTTAATGCTAAAAAGATTCAGTTTCACAGAGCTGAAAACAATTATGAACCAAATCAATTGGGAGAAGGAATTTAATCAGAAAAATGTGAATGCTAAGTGGGAATTGTTGAAAAACATTTTACGCGTTGCCCCAAAACCACAATCCCACAATTGAGAAAGAAGGCAGCGTTGGTTAAAGTGAAAGACGACTTTGGCTTGAGAGGGAAATGAAGACAACTGTGAAAAATAAGAAAACCATATATAACTTAAGAAAGTGGAAACTAATAATGGTGAATGAGAAGTGAGAAAGTTTAAAAAACTGGTAAGGGAAGCCAAGAGCTGAGGACATTGTATGGGCTGCAAACCTGAGGCTAATGAGAAGCAATTTCTCTTGATATAAAAGGAATAAATATAGCTCTTCTGAAGTCGCTGGTTGTGTTAGTCTGCCTCTGGACGGATGCGCAAGAGCAATCAACAACGACAGAAGAAAGCCAATGTTTGCCAATGTTTATGGAAGTATTTGGCTGGACCAGACACTGGTAGGGCTGAAGCCTGGCATCAGCTCTGGGCCTCACCTCCAAAGGCTGCTCCAGCATGTGACAGATAGAGATTTAAGTAAAAGAAATACAATTAACGCTAATTCACATAGACTTATGGAAAATAGAATACGTCAAACTAAGATTCATCTTTTTCCTGAAATTACAAGTTTGATTGATAAAAATAATATTGGTGGTGTAATATACTTAGACTTCTGCAAGGCAATTGACTTGGTACTGTACGACATTTTGATTAAGAAGCTAGAACAATACACAATCAACATGGCACATATTAAATAGATTAAGAGCTGGCTGGGTGACGTGTCTCAGATGCAGTTGTAAATGGGAACTCCTCACCCAGCAGGGGTGGATTTAGCAGAGTTCCCCAGGGGTCAGCTCTTGGCCCTGTGCTATTCAACGTTTTTATCAATGATCTGAAAAAATATTAAATCATCTGTGGTAAAGTTTGCTGATGACACTGAGATTGTGAGACCGGCAAATAGACAAAAAGCCAGATCACTGCTGCAGAATGGCCTGTGTTGCTGGTTAAACTGGGCACGAGCAGATAGTTAATATACCCAAATATAGTAATACATCTAGGGAACAAGAATGTAGATTACCAGCCACACACACAAGGCACGGTCCTGGGAAGTGGTGACTATGAGACCCTGGGGAGTCTGGTAGAGCTTGAGTTGGCTGCACCCTCCTCGCACATGAAGGTGGCCAAAAAGCCACCACATTCCCTGGACAGCAGCGCCAGGAGCCACAGAGAAATTACACTATCCTGCATTTGGGTGTCTGTGTCCACTCAGGACCTGGTTCTGGGGTGTTGAAAGACTCGGGGGAAAGCTGTGAAGATGACTAAAGAGAACCAAGCTTGCAGCGAGAGACCTCCAGAGCAAAATGTACTCTGCTTGCCAACAGCAGGTGCTGAGGTATCTAGATCACACATATTTCCCCACAGAAGACTCTCCAGCCTTGCAGACAGAGCTTTATTATGATCCAGAGTCCCAAAGCTGAAGCCAGGCAAACTGAAACTAGTAATATGGCATAATGCTTGCTGGCATACCAGCACGGGTAATTAACCACTGGAACAATTTCCCAAGGCAGGGTGGGAATCTCCTGCAAACATTCTCTGTTGCTTGCCCTGATTCAAGCAGGAATGAATTTGGGCTGGGATTATACCTGGTAGCCAGACAAGATAATCACAAAGGTATCTGAAGGCCTCTCAGTCCAAACAACCATGGAAAGGAACTCTGAAAATGAAACCATCACTCTCTCGCTGACTCTGCTCGTACTCACAGGCAGGACCGAGTCCCAGTGTGCACCTTCAGCCATGCCTCACCAACAGCAAAATCTTAAACATGGGTGTTTTTCCTGGTGATAAGTTTTCTACAAAAAAAAACCCCCACCTATGTCCATTTCTTAGACCTGCAGGGATCTTACAGAGCAAAAGCAGAAGCAACCTCTCCTCCTTCCATGACCTGCTCTTTGGGACCTCCTTGTCCCGGCAGCCTGTGAGCCATGGGTGTTGTGAACTCAGTGAGACATGTGGTCCCGTGGTGGAACTGTGTCACTTGCTGGACCCAGAACCATTGAACAGTCCTCCAACAGGAAGGGTCCATTGTGGTCAATTTTAGAAGGGACAAACAGTCTGGAAGGTGACAAGCCGTGAATTCGGGAAGGGCTGGGCAGCTGCACCTTTTACTGAACATTGGGCAGCCCCTTCTGATGTGTCACACGAGGGCACTTGTGGCCTCTACCTCTACCCTTTACAGCTCAAATCCTTCTGACTTTTCTTTCATGACTCCCCTTTTCCAACCTCCTCCAAATTAACTTCTTACTAATAATTTTCTCCAAAATTAAGGCTTCTATTCTTGACAAGAGTTCCTTTCAAACTCTTAGGGTTTTTTAATCCCAAATTAACTGAAAACTGGACTTTGTAAACAAAGGTTGGTTCTGTGTACTCCTAGTGAGCTCTAGCTTCCCCTAATCCTACTTCTCAAGCAGTCTGCCCTATTCTCTTTAGCTGTCACACCTGACTCATGGTGGCCAAACCCTAGCTATTAACTTGCCATCTGACATCCTCTCCCATCCGTTTCCTCTCTCCCTTCCTTTGGCACTGCCACCTCCCCAGATGCTCACGTCATCTTTGGTTCCTCAGCTGTACCCAACCTGGTGGCTCCTATCGCCACCACGTACTGAAGACTGACCAGGACATGAAAGCTTTTCTTGGACCCCAAGCATGGGAAGAGCTGCTGTCATCCCTACGTCATGACATGTCAGGAATTGTTCAGCAAAACATTTTCCAGAAACTCTGACCTCTCAAAACTGACAAGGATGGGAGACATCCTCCTCTGGGGTCAGGCTGCTGTGTCGCTCTCCACACCTGGGTGAGCAGGGATAGCTTCTATAGTCAGTGGTGTTTAGGAAGCATTTAATCTTGTACTAAGTAGATGTCTAAAATAGGGTGGATGATCCACTACCTAGAAATGCCAGCTCCTGTGCAGTGAAACAGTGGGCAGGGACTCCCGGGTTCCCTGCAGATCTCGGCATGATAAACCCTGAGGTCTTCCCAGTGCCTTGGAGCCAGGAGGTCTGTGGCTTTGCCCAGCAATGGGAAATCTGTGCTGCTCACAGTGGAGACAGCTCCAGGAGGTGTGAAAGGACTGCAGAGCCCAAGCCTACACTTTGTGAGGATGGAGACAGACATGGTCACAGAAAGAAGCACAACCATGACTTCTTGCTCCATTTCATCAGGTCTCTGTGAACTACCATGAGCAGCTGGAAGAAGGCATCTTGCAGAACAGTCAGCCCATGAAGGGGTCATTATCCACAGCATTGCAAGAAGGCAGAGGACGAGGGGAGAACCAGCACCTGGAGCCCTGCACACAGCAGTTTGGACCTTGTCTGGCTTCCATGAGCCCCCCTCTTCCCCTGCCCGCTTGCCCGCAGCCACGGGGATGTGGCAGGGAGGAGACAGGCAGGAGACTTCTTGCCTTAACAAGGCAGGGGCCAGTCCAACCTGCAGCTACCGTCATTCCCAACTGGAAAGAGTGGCTTCAGTTTGCTGCGGCTGCCTATGTGCCAACATCAAACATATTTTACAACTGACCTGCAAAGAATGTGTGTCACTGAAGAGGATATGTAGCCCTGGAGAACATAAAACACAGCTGCATTGTTTAATAGTATCTCATCCACCAGATCGGAATAACAGGAGAAGATGATCTCAGGGAGATAATTCTACCCAGTGTGTTAGCAGGATGACTCCGCTACCTTCGCCAGTGGAAGATTCTTATAAATTCACTCCTCCTGCCATCCTTTTGCAAAGGGTCAGAAGATGTACTGACAATAGCAGCATGCAAATATTTCAGAACTTGGCCACACGCTGAGCAAACACTCTGGATAGCTTCACGAGTAGATTAAAATGCCAGATCAGCCAGATCAGCGAGCAATGGTGCACTTTAAATATGCTCACTAATTTATTAAGTTTATTCTTAGCAAGCTTGCAGACTTCAGAAAGTTAAATTTCTCAGTGACAAATGGCCGGGGAGCTGGGCAGCCGGAGAGTGCGTGCTGCAGTCAGATGGCCCCGGGGAAGGCCACGCAGGGGAGCAGATACCACCAAGAACACACCACATGGGTGAAAATCCCCAACGGAAGAGCCTGCACGGGCTTATTGTCAGGCTGCTGTGCAGCTACAGAGTACAAACCCAGGGCTCTTGGCACATCCTGCTCTTCTCCAGAGAGATGCTGCCTCCCACTCCCGGCTCAGACATCCCTTATCTCTTGCTCCAGGCCTGGCTGTGTGCTGTGGGTTAGCTGCTCCGAGCGCTGCTCCTCGGGGCACTCCTTGTGTCCCCGCTTTAACGAGGGCCCATTGTGCTCTGGTAACAGCAACTGCTCCACTCCCAGCAGCAGGTCACCCGCGGCTGACCCAAATGCATCTCCCCTCTGAGGAAACCATCAGCCACGGGCGCAAATGACAGCCCTGTCTCTTTTCCCAGGTACCCCGACCATGCCGTGCCCGGGACCTCTCCACCCTTCAACCCTGTGCTCAGCCCACATGAGCCACAGGCTTGGGCTTAGGAGACCACCAATGCCTCCTCCGAGTCAAGACTCGTGGGAGGTGTCTGAGGTGGGACAGGGCAGTCCCACTAGGACAGATGTATCCCACTAGATACATCTTCAGGCAGCAGTCATGGGCCACCGCTGCCCCTCAGCACTCTGCCTCTGCTGTTCTCCACAGCTCTGCAGACCTGGAGTGAGGTCTGGAGTAGCAGAATTTCCTCGGGAGGAAGCCAAGGATGGCACTAGTTCTTGACACATATATATTTTTGGTATCTTTCTTGTTCAAATTGAACTAAGGAGTGTGTTTAGAAACCCTTCTGAAAGTCCACTTGTCCACCTTTCACCGTTGCACATCCCTGAAGATGAAGCGTGACAGCAGGACAGAGCTCTGGGATGATGTGGAGAGTCCCCTGCAGTAACATTATCCAACCTCTCAGACTCTGGCAGGACCCTGGTGGCCCCACAGCACCGTGTACCACAGGGACACGAGACAGTTCCTTCCAGGAGGGCCCTGAAACTGCTGCATTGCTAGGGATAAAGGAGCTATGCACCTTCTTCATGTCTGGTTTGACTGCAGTGGGGAGCACCAACACAGGGAAGAACCACAGTGGGGATGGATGCAGCCACGGGACACTCTGCTGGACTTGATGTTGGAGCCTGGTGGGACACAGGCCTGGAGGCACCCTCCAGAAAAGCCCCAGAGAAATGGAGAGCACGGAGCAGCAGCGCAAGGATGGGTAAGCAACGGTCCAAAGGGTTTCTCAAGCTCCAACAGCACCTAAAGGAATCGCTTGTGCTCCCTGAACCCTGCTCGGCAGGGAGGCTGGAGGAGCAGCTGGTTGATCTGTGCTGGCAGCACCTCGGCACTCCACGAGCTGGTTGCAATCACTTCTGCCCTTGGCCAGGCCACCAGAGAGCCACCAGGCGAGGGGAAATGCGTGTGGCACGGGGACAGGGGCGCTGGAGCAGCAGGGAGGGCTGATCTCTGGGGAGGGAGCAGTTTGTCAGCCCCGGGGCCCAGGAACTCCGTACGGCGTGGCGAGACGGCTCCTCGGGGCGGCGATGACAGCTGCTGGTGGAGATGCCTACGTGCTGTTTGTGGAGCAGAAACAAGACCCCGCGCGTTTTCCAGGGACAGAACACAGCAGGGCCCTTTGAGCTGGAGCTTGTAGCTCTGTGAGGCTGTTTCACAGCATTTGCCACATCTCTGGGGAGTTATTATTCATTGTCCCACTTCAGAAAGGAGTTAAGCCCCTTCTTTAACACTGGGAGGGAAAAGACTTTCCCAGGAACATTTCCTGAGCTGAGAGCGAATCCCACATGGCCCTGCAGCCCTCCGTCAACTGCAAATGCATGTTATTGTTACTTGCACTATGAAACAAGCTGTTGGACCCAAGGCAGTGTGTGCTGCTGCTGGTAGTTAAACAAACTCCATATGCCCCGTCCGGCAGCTGGCTGGCCGATGTCAAAGCCCTGCAAAATTACCTGCTCTGACAGGCCTTCTCCTAGTGATCTGCTTTGATTTACTGCATTGGCCTGCAGAGCAGATAGGGAACATCACACGCAGACATGTGCTGGGTCTGGATCTGCACCCCATCGGGTCCGTGTGCTCTCCTCAGCTCTTTCATCCCCAGGTCCCTCTGCATTTCAGCAAGTCCTTGTAGGAATGTCTTGAAACCATCTCCTTCAGTGAGATGCACAGCCCAGTTTCCCGATGGTTTGCCCCACCTCAGCAGCAACCAAGCTTCTAGAAACGCTGGGAGGTTGCAAAACTCAGTTTGGGAGTAACATGCCGTAATGAGCTGTAAGAACAACATCACCCTGTCGCTCACAAACTCATCCTGAGAGCAGAGAAGCTCCAGACACTCATCCTCAATAGGCCATGGCCACTTTTCTTCCTCCCCACTGGCTCCATGTGGAGATGGATTGGCCTTGGGAGGCCTGAAAAGTAATGTAAAGGGTAAAACCAGCTCTGCAGTTAATGGGATTGGGGGACTACAAGGAGAGAAAAGAGCCCTGGGGGCTGGTCCAGGGACACACAGAATCTAGGTGTGATCTGCTGCACCTGAATGACCTTTCTGAGGGCTCAGGAACAGCTTTGCTGCAGGACAGCCCCTGGGCAGCGTGGCTGGCAATGTATGCATGCCACTGGAGAAGGTGGGAGGAACAAACCAGAGCGAGCCAGAGTGAAAAACTGTGGTTTTCTGCAGGTCCTACCTTTCCCCAACCTCCCCAGGACAGAGCCACCCCAGCTCCCCTCCAGGTGAGCCTCATGCATAACTGGGATGAGGCTGGGCAGCAGCACAGGGGAGACAGGGATTCCTGAGCCCACAGCGATGCCGACAGAGAGAGCAGCAATGGCTCTGCACAAGCTCTACCAGGACAAGAGGGGTGTCACGAGGGGAACATTGCCATTGCAGGTTGCCAGAAGCCTGACACAGGCAGGAGCAAAGCGAGCTCCCAGGTGTGTCCCAGATAGTTACTGGGAATGGAGAATGCCAGGCAGACTGGACACCGTTGATGCTGCTAACGTACAAAAAGACACGGGTAGGCTTCCCCTCTGCAGGTCAGAGCCTGCCTGTGGGGCTGGATGGGGCTCACCGAGATACACAGCGCCAACACGAGGTCCTCTCTCCCTCCTGAGCCGAGTCCTGGGGGACAGACGATGAGGAACGGCACCGGTCACAAGCACCTCAGCACTGGCAACATCAGTGACAGTCTGAATAGGGTCAGCTCAGAGCTGTCACAGGTCCCACATCCACCTTGTGGCTCCCAAAAAGCGGCTTTTGGCCCCCTAATCTCTACTGCTGCCTGCACTGAGCAATGTTGGGACAGACCCAGAGAAGAGCAGGAACCCGTGGGGGTTGAGGTGCACCAGGTTGGTGCAGGGAAGACACTTCACCCACGGCGTGCAGCACACTCTGGGTGCCGTCCCACTGCCAGCCCCACAGGAGAGGCAGCAGACCCCACGTCCCGGAGCTCAAAGCAAGGGTAAGCCCCCATTCCTGAGAGTGCTGGTGGCTAACACACCCTCACGAGGAGGTCCAGAGCCAGGAAGTCCCTGGGGAGAGGTGATAAGCTCTCTGTGTGTGTCCCCGCAGCGCCCTTACTGCAGGGGCTATTTTTGGCTTGAGGTTGGGACATAAATCAACATGAGTCACAAAATAGAGCTAAATGCGGATGTATGTTCCCTGCCCTCGTCCCTTCTCCAGGACAATGCTGCTTCCACTGAGCTGTCGGCTGCTGTGTGTCTGGCACACAGCACGATGGACACAGGCAGGTCCCAGCTGCAGTAGCCAAAGGATGGTGAAGGTCACTGCACTGGGCATTCTGGCTGCAGGACCATGTGCCAAGCACCAGTGGGTGGAATGGGACTGTCCTGAGAGGAGAATTCCCCATGTGCTCCATGACACATGCTAAGGAGAAGAGCATGCTGACCAGGAATCCATGTGCACCACACACAGAGCACAGCCTGGAAAATCCAGACAGATCTTCCAGGCCCCAGCTGGGTTTCTCAGGAATTACCTTGTAGCTTAAACTAAGTCATTAGTACCTGATGAGCTGCACCAGCTGGCAGGACAGGAGATAACCACAGCAGGTCATGGTGAGGCCAACATGTAGAAACCCTTTTTCATGAGATCCCATCTTGACACCAACACAGAGCTAGAAGGTCCCAAAGGAGTATCCTCTGATGGCTGGATGAACCACTCCCACGTGTGATGCCCCATGCCCACAGCCTGAAGCCCCTGTCTCCAAGTTGTAGGTTCAGAGCAGGCAGGGTCTGCGCTGCCAGACTGTTCCCCCACCCCTATATCAGTGAGGGAATGTGGCCACAACTCCTCCCCTGGCCTCCCCTGACTGCATTCCTTGTACTGTTGTCTCTGGGACCGAAAACCCAGTAGGAGCTGGTTCAGAATGAAGGACAAGTATGGAGGGTCCCTCTCTCTGCCTGTCCCATGAAACCAGCACTCCTGGTTGCACAATGTCCCTCCTTCAAAGCAAGTGGCAGATGAAACAACTCTCCTGGGAAGCAGGGGGTGTAGGTGGAGACCCACTACCACCTACGGTCAAGTGAATGAGTGATGGGCAACCACAGAGACCGCAAAAGCTCTACCTCTAGCCTGCAAGGCTGGAAGCAGGCACCTGGAGCCACAGGGCTCCACTCCTGAACATCCTGAACATCAGAGCCTAACACCACCTCTGGGGCTCATCCACCATTTGGACAATCTCAAAATGGAGGTGCTTCTACAACAGACACAGAGTATGAACTGCAGGCTCTGCAGACTCAGCAGGGGGATCTGCCGTCCTTGGATCACCTCAGCCAAAGAACTTAGAAACTTGCCTCCTGTCCCCTTCCAGAAAGGTCCTCCCCATAACTCACCACAGCGGTGCTATTGCAAGACTCTCAAACTGCAAGGAGCTGGACACCACGACCTGAAGCGCCCTTCTCCCCATTTCCCAGCTGTCAGCTCTCCAGCTGCTCCTCTCCAGCCTTCCCACACGGGGGCTCAAGGTTGGACAGAGCCTCTGTGTCTGATGCCTGGACCCAAG
>JAHREE010000116.1:1364664-1395397 GCA_033628505.1 Tringa tobata | reverse complement strand
TTTTCAAGACCCGCCTGGATGCCGTCCTGAGTGGCATGATCTGACATGCTCTGGGTGGTCCTGCTTTAGCAGGGGAGTTGGACTAGATGATCTCTATGGTCCCTTCCAACTCTAAAAAATTCAGTGAAATTCAGTGAAATTCAGTGGTGCAGGCAGGGCAGGGGTGGGGGGCCGCAGGGGCACCCCACGGGCAGGTGGCAAGGTGGCACCCCATGGGCACAGCAGTCAAGCCTGTTCCTGAGCTTTGTGACCAGCGACCCGGGTGCCAGGACACCCTTGTGCATCCCCACCAGTCTCCTCAGTCTCCCCAAGCCACGCACAGCCAAGGTTGGACCGGAAGGTTGGACTCGGGGTGTGGTCTGTAGGAGGAGATGGAGGCCACCTCCTCCCAGTGCGTTCCCAGAGGGGTAGTCCTTGGTGTGTGGTGGGGCAGCAGGTGGAGAGGTCCCAGCGCTCAGAGTATGTCCTGGCCCTTGCAACGTGGATCTCGCAGAAAACTCTGGGCTGGGGCTTTCATGACTCGTGGCATTTAAGTTAAGGGCATGTACCTCGGGTCTTAGTTCAGTTTCCCAAAACTCGGGGGAGTGTTGGTAGATGAGAAGCACCACATGAGCTGGCAGTGCACACTGGCAGCCCAGAAAGCCAACCCCAACCTGGGCTGCATCAAGAGAAGCATGGCCAGCATGTTGCGGGAGGTGATTCTACCCCTCTACTCTGTGCTTGTGAGACCCCACCTGGAGCACTGTGTCCAGCTTTGGAGTCCTCAGCACAGGAAGGACATGGACCTGTTGGAACGGGTCCAGAGGAGGGCCACAAAGATGATCAGAGGGATGGAGCACCTCTCCCATAAAGACAGGCTGAGAGAGCTGGGGTTGTTCAGCCTGGAGAAGAGAAGGCTTCAGGGAGACCTTATAGCAGCCTTCCAATATCTGAAGGGAGATATTGGAGAGTTGGGGAGGGACTCTGTCAGGAAGTGTAGTGACAGGACAAGGGGGAATGGTTTTAAATTGGAAGAGGGGAGATTTAGATTAGATACTAGAAAGAAATTCTTTACAGTAAGGGTGGTGAGGCACTGGAACAGGTTGCCCAGGGAAGCTGTGGATGCCCCATCCCTGGATGGGGCTTTGAGCAACCTGCTCTAGTGGGAGGTGTCCCTGCCAGGGACAGGTTGGGGGGTTGGAACTCGATGATCCTTAAGGTCCCTTCCAACTCTAACCATTCTATGATTCTATGAACTGCATGTAGCCTGCTTCCCAGGAGCACACCAGTGACAGTGACAGTGCTGTGGCTGGACATCAGTCTGGTCTATGATGTCTTGCTATGCTGTGAAGCCTTCTGCCCACATGGGTGGAAGGTCTCTCCACTCTGCCTCTGGCTCTCCATTGGTCTCAGCAGAAACTTGGCCCCTCGCTGCCCCTCAGGCTGCCTTCAGTTTGGTGAGGTTTGGGCACGGGCTGGGAGCTCGTCACATAGGCACAGTGCTGGTTCATCAGAGCCAGATCCATCCTCTGGTGGGACCACACCAACCTCCTGGGTCATATAGTTGCAAGTACAGACATGTCTTGAGAAGAGAAAAGCAGAGCACAGCAAGAAATCCTCCTAAATCAGAGACCTGAGCTGTTTCCTGGATGCTCACAATTTGCCACATCCTGCAGCTGTCAAGGGAAAAGCTACCGAAGGACAGGCTGGACCTGGGCACATGGAGCCCAGGGCAGCCAAAGAGGTATGGACTGGGCAGTAAGGGGCTAGAGGAGGAGGAGGAAGGTCCCAAGGCCGAAGCTGAGGTTGCCTGCACACCCTGCCTACTTGTTATATTTCCAGGTGTTTCGATTTCCTCAGCACGGATTTCTAGAGCGAACTTCCCAGCCTCAACCCCATTTCTACTCTCTGTCCCACTGAAGGCTTTCCCTCGACGCTGCAGTTACGGGGCTCACCTCAGTCCCAGTTTAATAAAGTTTTGGCCTGGAAAAGCAGGGAGCAGAGGGCATTTTCCAGGGCACGTCCTCGGGTGAACAGCCACAACTGGGCTCTGCAACGCGCCTTGCCAGAGCTGTTTGTCCAGCGCTGTGTGCTGGGCCCGTCTCCCAGATCCCACCACACACCGTGCAGTTCGTGGCAGCCCAAATTTATACATTTCAACTGCCCTGTCTCCTGCTGTCCGTGGAGGCCAGTTGTGTTCCTGCTCACTTAACTCAAAACCAGTGACAAATTCAGCTGGCTGACGCTGGCTGGGTTTCCCTGTGCCACGGACAGAGGACAAAGAGTAAATTACAGGGAGAAGGACTCTGTTCCTTCTTGAAACAAGAGGAATTAATTTAATTTATACTTTGACAGCCCCTGCAGCTGAACATTAAGTGTTTGCCTTCCTTTTATTGGAAGTAATATCCCCCCGCCAGGGGTGACTGGAGAGAGCTTTGCCCCTCAGGGGGGGTCAGACGCACCCATACATTTGCTCCCCTGGCAGAAATGGGTCCGGGGGTTGAGATTACAGATAAGAAATATAAACTCCTTTTTAATGAAGCTCCCAGGTTTACACCTTGCTGGACGCTCCCCAAAATCATTCTAAAATTCGAGTATTTCTGTGGCCCAAGGAATTTGTTTCTCTTCCCTGTTAGCTGTCTGTGGTTTTGCCTAGTTATTTTCTGTCTCTTTGAAGGTTTTCCGGGGTAAGGCAGTCTCTGTGCCACTTTGTGACGGTGTCCCCACTCCTCTGTCAAGTGTTCATTATTTGTCGGGGAGAAACAAGGCTTTTTCAGCAAAATGCCACTCATCTGAGGGATTAACCACCTGAAAGTTCATCTCCTGAGGTAATCCTATCAATTACTCCATTCCAATACCCTATGTATGGCAGAATCAGCATCGTCAGATTGACTTCCCGGACTCCTTGGATGGCTGTTCTTGATTATTTGATGTCATTGATACCTGCAGTCACTATGTCACTCAGAAACATCTTTGCTGGTAAAACACGCCACTGTGGTTCTGCAGACCCAAACTTGGCAGGATTTGAGAGAAATCCTTTGAGCTTTTGATCCTGCCTGTTGAAATGAGGGGACCATCTGTGAGACCCTGCTATCCCATTGTCCTGTGCAACCCCTTTTGAGGGTTCACCACGATGCTCCTGGGGATTTGGGGGTTTTTACATGTATTAGTTGGGAGCCTGAGAAGTCTTATGGGGAGCAAAGTTCACTCAGGAACCTTTGCTCGCATGTAACTGCCTGTCAAGGGTTGTTAGAGGAGAAGAGTTAGGGATAACTGAAAAATGTCAGCCTCTTCTGGGAGCTGTATAAAATTGTGTGGGCAGACAGCTTGCTCCAAGGATGGTGTCTGTGACACCAGCTAGTGTGTTAACTCTCTGTTGTCCACTGCCGCATGGAAAGTCTTTTCTTTTCGTGGTACATTGGCTCTTTCTTAGGATGTGGGCAGAGAAGAGCATTTCTGTGGGGAGGCTCCAGCCCTGTCCCTATCACAAGGTGCCAGGGATAACCAGGGTGGGCTTCCCGGTGGGAAGCAAACACACAGCAGGCTGCTGCTGCCATTCCCATTAACTCCATGGGCTGTGAGGTGCAGCAAGAGCATGTGTCTCCATCTGTGTCTTTTCTCTGTTGACTTATTTCCTCTTTCCAATGCTTCTGTAGCCCCCTGGTTATAGCCCAGGCAGATTTTGGTGTTGGCTGAAGAGCCCCACTGAGCATCACCATCACATCCCTGCAGTGCAGCGCTGCTGCTCCCCCTGAGAGGCTGGGGAAGAGCTAAATTGAGCTCAGGCTCCATGTATCCCTGTGTTGGCTCAGTCAGAGCACAGCTAGTGCCCAGAGGTCTCCATAAGATGGCTTGTGCCTGCATCCCTGATGCTCCAGGTTTTATTTATAACCGTCAGGATAGAAGCAGCCAGATGTTCCTGCTCTCTGCTGGCTCGTGGCTGATGTTACTCACACCACATTAAAAGGCCCATTGGGCCTTTGAAGATGCACATGCAAATAATCAAGCTGTTTCTTGATCTTCATTTTGGTAAGACCTGAATGATGCACACTGGCCTTTCTGCTCTGTCTTTGTATATGCAAGATGTGAACTGCGTCCAGCTCTGGAGTCCTCAACACAGGAAGGACATGGATCTGGTGCAACAGGGCCAGAGGAGGCCACGGAGATGCTGGGAGGGCTGGAGCCCCTCTGCTGTGAGGACAGGCTGAGAGAGTTGGGGAGGTTCAGCCTGGAGAAGAGAAGGCTCTGGGGAGACCTCAGAGCCCCTTTCAGCCCCTAAAGGGGCTCCAGAAAAGATGGGGAGGGACTCTTGATCAGGGAGGGGAGCCATAGGATGAGGGGGAAGAGTTTGACAATTGAAAGAGGGGAAATTGGGATGAGATGTGGGGAAGAAATTCATTGCTATGAGGGTGGTGAGAGCCTGGCCCAGGTTGCCCAGAGAAGCTGTGGCTGCCCCATCCCTGGAGGGGTTCAAGGCCAGGTTGGAGGAGGCTTGGAGCAACCTGGTGTGGTGGGAGGTGTCCCTGCCCAGGGCAGGGGGTGGGACTGAGTGGTCTTTAAGGTCCCTTCCAACCTAAACCATTCTGTGATTCTATGATTTGATAAACAGGGCACAAAGATGGGTAGCACAGACCAGGGAGCACTGAGGGTGCTTCTGCTTTGCAACCACTTTACAGGCAAGGTCCTGCCCATGATGGTGAGGGCAAAGGCATGGGAAAAGCACAGAGGATAAGGAACCTTGTATCCACACCTTTTCTATCAGCAGCATGAACATGGAACAGGCCAGGAGAATGACCTTGGTGCTTGGAACACCCCTCCAAGGTGTACACTGGGGACTGGAGGATGGACACCAGCTAGTAGAGAGGAGATTGGTTACTGAATCATCTGTCTGGAGGGCAGACCCTGAGAAGTAAGATGCCAATCAAGGATCCCCAGACCAGATAATCAAATACAAGCATGGACATTGCAACAGCAGGAAAGGCTTAGGGACATTCATACGAGTTCCCAGAGCATTTCCAGTTTTCTCCATTGCTCTCCCATCAGCGTCATCCACCCACCAATGCTCATGACACCAGACATGACACGGTCCGAGCCCTGGCGTGGCAGGGAAGCCTCCCATCCCTTGGCACATCCCTGAGCCTCCTGGCTGCCGGGCACGCACCAAGCTCACCCAGCCCTGTGCCTGAGCTCACTCACCAATGTTGAGCCACGGGCTTCTGCTTGTGCCAGAACCTGGCTCAAGCACTTCTTTTTACCGGCCAGCGTCACAGCAGTCTTGACAGGCAGCTGGCAAAATCCTCATGCTCATACATTGCAGGCTGCTGTGGCCTGGCTTTCATTGCTGAAAATGGAGAACTCCTACACCTGCAGGTAACTGATGTGTGAGGACAAATAGGAGGTACAACCGCAGGCTCACCTTGGGCTCGCTGAGGCTCTTCTAGGGGAAAATCAAGAAGTGACAGTAATTTTGTGATCCAAACTGGCATGAAGGTAAATGACACTATGGACTCCCTTGTTCAGTCCCTCTAAACTAGGAAATTATGCCATTTTTGTGGGACATTATGATGTCCTACATGTTCCAAGGACATGCTGGGCTGGTGTGAAAACACAAGGTGCCAAACAGCAACAAGCTCTACAGTGAAATGGGAGGCTGAACACAGCGGTGTGGCCGACTGACGGATGGACAGTTTGTGTAGTGATGGAGGAGGGAAGGGGAACGGGATGAAGTAAAACCATTATCCCAGAGGGCTTGGAGTACTGACCAGCCAACCCAATGCTGGTGGGCAGCCCCTGCCTGAGCAGTGTATCCTGAGCTCACCGGTAACGCTCTTTTGTTGGCCATCATCTACTGCACTGCTGAGTGGGGCTGAGTTCAGCCATGGCTGTGCATTCGCCTCAGGAGTGTCAGGCCCACACTGGCCGTGGCAGAAAGCACAGGAGCTAAACTCACCGGAGCATCTCTGCTGAAACAGGCTCCATCTGCAACCCAGAACGGCCTCAGCTCTGGGCCCTGACTCTATATTTCTCCCCAGGCTGCACCTGTACAGATTGGGGGCTGACTTGCTGGAGAGCAGCTCTGAGGAAAAAGACCTGGGAGTCCTGGTTGACAGTAGGATGGCCATGAGCCAGCAATGTGCCCTTGTGGCCAAGAAGGCCAATGGCATCCTGGGGTGCATCAGGAAGAGTGTGGCCAGCAGGTCTAGGGAGGTCATCCTCCCCCTCTGCTCTGCCCTGCTGAGGCCCCATCTGGAGCACTGGGTCCAGTTCTGGGCTCCCCAGTTCGAGAAGGACAGGGAACTGCTGGAGAGGGTACAGCAGAGGGCTACAAAGATGATCAGGGGACTAGAACATCCCTCTGATGAGGAAAGGCAGAGGGACTTGGGTCTTTTTAGTCTGGAGAAGAGAAGGCTGAGGGGAGATCTGATCAACGCCTATAAATACTTAAAGGGAGGGTGTCAGGACCATGGGGCTGGTCTTTTTTCAGTGGTGCCCAGTGACAGGACAAGAGGAAATTGGCACAAACTTGTGTATAAGTAGTTCCACCTAAACATGAGGAGGAACTTCTTTCTTGTGAGAGTGGTAGAGCACTGGAAGAGGCTGCCCAGGGAGGTGGTGGAGTCTCCTTCTCTGGAGACATTCAAAGCCCGCCTGGACAAGTTCCTGTGGTGGGTGGACCCGCTTTGGCAGGGGGGTTGGACTAGATGATCTCCAGAGGTACCTTCCAATCCCATATAATTCTATATGCTGCCAGGAGACTCTCCCCCAGTCTACGCCAGCTCATCACCATGCCAGACCCCCCTCAGCTGTGGAGCAGCTCACCTCTGCCATGCCTTCAGCTTAGGCAGGATATTCCAGACAGGAGTCTGTTTGGGATTCAGTTTTGTGCAGTTTACACGAGCTGGACTTGCCTCTGAGGCGCTGGCAGGGTGGGCAGGAGTGTGCCTGGCCCAAAGGGCAGTGGAAAAGGGGGTCTGGGACACCCTCGACCTGGAGTTCCAATGCCCTGGGCCCTACAGGGAAGCCCATCAGGCTGCTGATGGGATGCTCCTGACCATCGTTTGCACTCCTGAGCAGCAGAGTCCTCTCCTGTGCTGGCCCAGGCCTTGCAGCACCTCAAGGGCAAAGGTTGGGACCTGCCAGTGCCCTGCAGCGCTGTAGCAGCCCCCTGCTGAGGGCACCGTGCACAGACCCCCAGCTACAGCCTCTGCCAGCCACGTGCCCAGCTGCACCACTCACCTCCCAGTGCCTCCTCCCACAGCATGACATCTCCATCTCTGTGCAGCCATCGGTCTCCTGCAGTGCCACAGCTCTATGATGCAGGACAGACCTGTCCCTCAGAGTGCCCTCTCCTGCTCCACGGTGTCTCCGGGAGAGTCCCTTTGCCCAAGACCAGTATATTGTGGTTATTGCTTTGCTCTCAAGGTCTTCTATTTTCCACTAATCTTGCTTCTTATCTTGGCCATACTGGTTATCCCTGCAAGCAACAAATTTCACAAGAAGCCTGAATGGGCCACTGACCCACTTCAACTCTTCATATTATCCTGTGCCATCTTTAATCTACGTGTAAACCTGCTCTTCTAACAAAACTCCAGACTATAGAGGATAATGGATGATCAGTATAAGATACAGTCACTGTTAGCAAACAAACCAAGGCATCGGTACCTTCTTGGGAAAGTCTCAGAGATAAACATCCCCCCCTTTGTCTGTTCATGGTATCTGTTGGGATATTGCTTTTAAATCTCTCCTGTGGCATGGCTGATGTTATTGCTCCAGCTGGGTTAATTAACCAAACTCTGTATTAACTCTGTTATTTAAGGATTAATGGCCCAGATGGGCTGCATTTCCCTGCAACCCTGAGGCAGTGCTGATTTTATAATGACTCTCCGAGCTGGGGCTGATTATTGCAGGGGAGCTTCGCAGGCTGGAAAGATAAGGCATGTGGGGGGAATTAGACTGTAATTTAGGATTTATTATCGATGGGTCAGGAGACCTGTTCCAGTAGCCCCACTTGCTCCCGGAGCTGTACTGGGCTTTGCACCTGTCCTGGGTTGAGAGACACAGGACTAACTTTTCTTCTAATACTGGGGAAAATTGTACTTCAAGACTCTAGTGTCTGAATTTGTGAAAATATTTACTTTCTAGACAGCCAGGCTCTGTGGGGTTCAAGGTCTTGGTGTTTTTGAGCCTTGCCAGGTGCAGGGACAAGGAGGAGCAAGGCATAGGCGTTTGACCCAGGCTGGCCAACAGGATTATTTCATACCATGAACGTCACATTCAATATCAATTAGAAAAGTTTGCTGTGTAGCTCTCTCTCCCTTGATGGCGGCGGGTCCAGACAACTCCTTGCCCCGGTGCCGGAGCCCTGAGGCCTTCCCTTCCTCCTGAAGCCATTGCGCTGGCAGTGTCCGACATTCGCTGTCCCTGCTGGGAGTGCACAGCTTCCTGCTGATATAATTGGCTGAGTATAATTCCTGTATCTTATATCAGTATCGGGATTAATACTGGTTCTTTAGTATTATTGTTAGTTGTTTAGTCTTAGTCTATTAAATCTATTTATATTTCAACCCTTGTGTTTCCTTCTGTTTCCCGATTCCCCTTTCCGGGTGGGGAGGGGTCATCAGGTAATAGAATAATTGTCTAAACGACAATAGAGTGTTATGGGTTTTTCTCAAACCATAACAGCACCCCTCCCGGTGCAAGAGTTCAGACTGAGCCCGGCTCCCAGGTCACCGGTGGTCTCTGCGGGCATTCCCTACCAGTGCCAGCAGGAGGATGGGGCTAAGGACCACACCAGGATGGGCCATGTGCCTCACCCAGAGCACACGGGCACAAAGAGCACTGAAGGAACACACAGACAGGAGGCTGCAAAGCAACCTGGGCTTTCCCTAGTGAGGAGACAGGTTTCAGTCTCTGTAGCCTCAGCCAGACCTTGACCCATTACTGGGCACCTCTGATAGATGGCTTCTCGTTGCTACAGCAACGTCTGACAGCAGCGTGGTGTTGGACGTGCCCCGATACTCTCCACAGCCACCACGCACGAGCTCTGTCAGACAGCCTGCCTTCCACGGGCCCCAGCTCCCCCTCAGACGAGGCCCTCCTGCATGAGCCCATTGAGATAAGCCCTGTAGCGCTACACAAGGGATTTTGAGGAACACGGAGGTGTCTTCTGCAGCACTCATGTCTCGGGGCAACTCCTGGTCCCCATCACAACCCAGGCAAAGCTCACTGCCTCTGGACACCCACGATGGGCCTCAACGGACCACAGCTCTTACTCCACATAAATCCGAGAAGCAAAAGATGCCTTTAACACCTAGAATTTCTGAGGGAGAGAGCTATTCTGAACTTTCAAAGGCGAGGCTGAAAATTCAAAACAAAGATCTTTCCCAGCTCAATCAAAGAGCTGGGAAAGGAGAAGACAAAAGATAGTGTTCCAAGGAAAACTGAATCACAGAAAGAAATAGGTTGACAAAATGTGTGAGCCATTCACTTTACAAGTACTTCAGGGACTAAACTCTGTCCCTAGTCTATGTCCCTACGTCTCCACCAACAAATCTGTTAGGCTGGGACCACTCTCACACAAAACAAGGACCAAACCTGTAAAATAAAAGACATTTCCTCCTGAACCGTGAACCAGTCTTTGAAATTTGTCCCCAGTACGCAAGCTGCTGCAGCTGAACCGGCAAAGGACAGTCGTGTGCTTTTGTTAGATCATTCAGAGTTCATTACTTCACATGAAATCTTCATAAGCCTGTTAAGATATTACAGTTTTGTCACTTTACAGGATTTTAGTGAAGTCACAGCTCTAAATACTGGCCTGTGTACACAAAACCAAGCCAGTGAGGTTGGACAAAATTGCCAGGGTTCATTTGATGAGATATACCACACACCACCTCAGTTATTTCACCAACTAAAGAAACATTGGCTGGAAAGCCCGTGCCAGCTGGTCAGAGCCCTAAAAAAGCTTTTGTGCTCCCAGAGGTGTAAAAAAATTGCATTAAGCACAAAAAAGGGGATTTTCATAGTTCCTAATTATTCACCTGAGCAGAAAATCATTGACCCAGGGAGGAGACAACGCAGCAGTGGGGCAGGAATGCACAGAGAGAGCACTCACCTTTAGGAAACTTGAGTTCTTATTGGGAAGCAACTGAAGGCTAAACTGATGTTTTTCTTCCTATGTGGCTACAGGGAGCAGAGCCAAGTGCTGCGAATGAGCTTTAGGCTGCAGGACTGTCATGGCTAAAACATGCGTGAACAAAGAGTTTACCAGTCAAAGGAACAAATCTTTTATTTCATCCAGAAGTGGGGAAAACCAGGAAAAAATACCATGCTAATGCGAGCTATTGTGTGAAGAGATGGGAGTCAGAGGGAAGAGAAATGTTGAGTTATGGATTTGAAGCAAGACTGACAGAACAGATGTAAACAGCCATGGCAAGATCTGGAGGTTTGGACAGGTCCCCACTCAAAGTGCTCACTTGGATCACTGGTAAAGAAAGGGAAGAGCATTGGCACTGAGAATAAAGGGAGACAGTGTTTGGAAAGCAAAGCACTGAGAAAGATAAGGTTTGCCTTTGGAAGTAAGGAAGAAAAGGGATATTGATGATTAGGATTGTTTATGTTGGGGTACTCTGGTCACAGTAAAATTTAGTGGTTCTTTTTGAAGCAAACAGAAAGCCCCAGAAAACTCAAGAGTGAGTTTAGAGAGCTCAAAAATAAACAGAGCTGTTGCCTGATTGTCTAGTATTTGTAAACAGGCCCGGAACAAGGCTCATATCGAAGAGGAACTTGTGAGCAGTGGTGAAATGGTGAAGAGGAGACTGGAGAATCACAGGGTAATTTGGGTTGGGAGGGAAGTTGGGAGGTCCAGCCTCCTGCTCCAAGCTGGGTCAGCTCCAAGGTCAAACCAGGGTCCTCAGGCCTTTATCCAGCCTGACCCCAACAACCTCCAAGGGGAAGGGCTTGTTCCTGACCCAGCATCGAACCATCCTCACGGGTAAGAGGTGTTCCCTCCCCCCCGCCGCTGGCCCCTCCTGTATTTTAACTTGCTGCTTCTCCTGCTCCTGACACACTGTGACGAGCTGGACTCCAGCTCCTCGACGGCCGGCCATCTCGCTGGCACTGCGGAGCCACCAGGTCCCATCGCCCACGGCCTGCCTACCTGGCCCAGCCCCCGCAGGCCCTGGCGGGGCCCCGTCACGGAAGGTCGCCGCTGTGGGAGGTGCAGCGGCTTCAGGGTCGGTCCCCGGCGCTGCCCTTCGTCCGCCACGGCGCTGGGGCCGCAGCAGCACGGCGGGAGGGCGAAGGCCCGGGCCCGGCCGGGGGTCGTCGCGAGGGGCGGCGGTTGCTAGGCAACCGCGAGGCGCTGCTGAGCCCCACCCCTATCGTGAGGGCAAGTACCGCAGTTCCGATTGGGTAAGCCCAGTCACGTGGAAGTGGACGGTGGCCGGGCCGGGCCGGAGAGCGGCGCCTTAGGGGCGGGGCGGATGAAGGGATTTCTGGCTTCTCATTGGCTCGCCCGCATCACGTGGCGAGGGGCCGCTGAAGCCGCCGCGCGGGGTGGGGCGCGGATGTGGGCCGCGGCGCGGGCGCTGTGGCCGGTGCTCGGCCTGGCGCGGCGGCGGGCGGCGGGTTGGGCCATGGCCGAGGGCTCCTCTGCGGCGCGGCCGGCGCGGCGCCCCAAGGACGTGCCGCGGCACGTGTGGGCCCGCGAGCGGCGGCGAAGCGCGGGCACGGGCCTGACGGGGCCCAACACTGTCTACGTGCAGGTGGTGGCGGCCGGGAGCCGGGACGCGGGCGCCGCCGTCTACGTTTTCTCCGAGTTTAACCGGTGAGTGTGAGAGGCCGCGGGGACCCACCGCCCGGGCCAGGCCTGGGGCGCCCCGTGCCCTGACCCCCCTTTTCCCCTCAGGTATCTCTTCAACTGCGGCGAGGGCACGCAGCGGGCTATGCAGGAGCATAAGTAAGTGGGGACCGAGGGGGCCGCCCCCGTTCTCCTCCCCGGGGCTGCCTCGGTCCCTACTGATCCCTGTCCCCCCGTCTCGCCCCTCAGGCTGAAGATCTCCCACCTGGACAGCATCTTCCTCAGCCGGGTGGCCTGGGCCAATGTCGGGGGGCTGCCAGGTGAGTGGGGGAGGGGCTGGCTGGGTGCCTCACTGGCAGCCTGGCATCAGGTCTGGCCATAAGGAGCAGTTGTCCAGGCCACAGGCGTTTGTTTGCGAGCTGCCGGGCGGGTGGTGCGGTGTGTGTGGTGCTTTTATGGAGCTGTGGAGGAGGAAAAGCGCTGTCGGGGCGGCTGGGTGACACGTGGGGCTCTGCGGTGGTTCCTGCTGCAGTGTAGGCACTGTGACAGCACTTGTGGACACGTGGTGGAAGAAGCGTTGCTTCCACAAGTGTTCGTGGCTTTATCTTCCCCAAATCTTCTCGAGTAGAAGGCATTACCAGTGCTGTATTGTCAGCAGGGCTCCAATCAGACTCATTCAGGTTCAAAGGGACCTACAACTGTTTCTGGCCCACTCCCTTCTCAAAGCAGGGTGGGGTTAGAACAGAGAGCTTAGGATCTTGTCCCTTAAATTTCTGGAAATCTTCAAGAAAAGAGATGAACAATTTGTTCAGGTTACCTATTCCGAATTGGAGATGAAATGTTTTCTTTGCTGGTGGCAATAAGTGACTTGCTGAAACTGCTAGAAAGCTGCAGGAAGACTGAGTCCTGGCTTTTGAGGCAGTCCTGGGTGCTGAGAGGGATCTTTCTTGCATGGTCCACCAGATGTTAGTTGGGCTGTGATAAAGCTGTTTCTCTCCTTTTAGGTATGATTCTCACATTAAAGGCTATGGGGCTTCAAAGATGTGTTTTCCTAGGGCCACCAAAGCTGGTAAGTAGGGGAAGCTCACAGAAGGGAGAGTGAACCCTTCCAACCCTTAAAGCTTACCTTGGAACTAGGGGAGCTGCTGTCAAAGGAGTGTAAAGTGCTGGTCTGAGTCAGTGCCAGCCCGAAGGTTCTGTCTCAACGGCTGGCTTTTAAAAGCAAATCTAATCAGTTACACATATGACAGCATCAGACTTCTTAAAACTGTCTTGTTAGCTAATATTCTGGTAAATCATGTTTTTGGGAAGAGGGTGTCCTTTGTTCTTCTGTCTGTTCTCTCCCTAGTTTCTTTTAATAGAAACTTGATCTCTTGCTTAATGTGACGCTTCCCAGCCTAATGCCACGTCTAGGCTGAAAATTTCCAATCCTCAGCATTGTTTTATTTCCTTGCGGTATCTGCAGTATTGATGGAGAGGATGGGGAGAGTGGTTCTTTACTTTCCTTTCTCTCTCTGAATGAGTAACACCCACTGCAGGTGGGACAGCTGTGCAGCGCTTCCTGACTGGCTGCTGCCCAGTTTAGGTCTAACTGGACATGGAACCTTTGACTTCACTGAAAGTAGCTGCAGCTCCTGAAAGTGATGCTTGTGATTGCGCTGCTTGGATGTGACCTCCTGATACACTGTACTTTTTTCCAGCAAAACTACTTGAAAGCAATTCGTCTTTTTCCTGGACCCCTAAAAAGGATGGATTTAGGTATGTGAGTTAGTGATGTGTAGCTAATATGAACTTGTAACTTTTTGTTTCAGCTGTAGACAAAAGTTGCATCGAATAGTAACAATTTCAGGGTAAGTGCATCTGGTTTAGAGCCACGCAAAGAAAGTTTTAAACATTTGTTTAGATCTAATACACTGTTCAAAGCCATCATAGGAAGAAAAACCGTGTTGCTAGCTCTGTTTCTGGCAAGCAGCTGTCAGTTTGTCTGACCAGTAGACACCACTGTTTTGAAGCCCTGCGAGAGCAGTTTGCTTCCAGAGCCTACCAGTGAACTCACTGTGGTGTCGTGGAGTAATTTTGTGAACAGTAGGCTTTTAATAGCTCTGATTATTCACTGATCTGTGCAGTCGGGCAGAGAAAGGGAAGGGGGACATTCAGCAGATATTTTCCAGGTTTAAGTTCTTGTCGAGTATGAATCTTCTCTCATGAACTTGTTAATGCCTGTTTCTTTTCTCTTTTCAGCTGTGCAGTTGCACACAGAGCCGGAGTATAAGGACGAGACGATGACAGTCCACCAAATACCTCTTATAGGTGAGCATGTGACACTGTAGTCAGAGAGGAGAACCTGCTCAGTAATCGTGCTTAAGGTGGTTAAAGGAGTGGCTTCTCTTTGCAAGCCTGAGTAAGGAGAGGTTTATGAATTTGCATATTTTCCTCAGGAGAAAACGCTCTTTCAAAGAAACAAGATGTGCTGAGTCAGGGCCTTGATTTCTTCCTTAGGTGTGGGTGTACAGAGTGACATGTGAAACAGCACTGGATTCAGCTGTCTTAGCCAGCTGAGTTTTCTTACTGCTGGAAACTGCCATGCTTAAATCACAGGCATAGCACTGACAGACTTCACTTTTGAGAACATCTGAAGGACTTGAATGACAGACAGCTCCTGAAATAAGTGGCTGGAGGATGCAGTGCAAGTCCAACTCGGGGAAAGAGCTCTGTGTTCTATTGTGGTTTAAACATGACTGTCATGGAACAGGGAATGCTGCTCGTGCTTTTCTTATCTGTCCTTTTTGACTGGGTGATCTTTGTCTGGTTTTATTGGATTTGGGACAGGAAAACTAGTAGCTGCTGAAAGTCCATTGCCTCGGAGTCCTGGACCATCAGCCCAAGGTGGAAATAGCCCCAAAGGGGACACAGAGCCTGGATCCCCAAGAGCTGCCCAGCAAAGCTTGGAGAAGGACAAGGAAAAAGAAAGCCCAAAGAAAACAGGTGATAAAAATGGAATGATCTTTTTAACTTTAATGAAATAAAGCCAATCAAGGACATGCAGTTGTCCTCCAGGCTGTTCGCTCTCTGGAAGCGAGGTCTGTAGAGAAGCTCAGCTGAAGGCTTACATGGAACAGGATGAATTCTGGTACTTTAAAAGTTGACACAAAACAAAAAAGACCTGGAAAAACATTGGGGTTGATTGTACTTTTCAGTCTTGGGCTTTATTTTGGTTTCTTGTAGCTGAAACGTGGGTTGTCTGACCTCAGGTGCTTGTAACACCGGGCTGCTGGGCTCTGAGTTGCCTGGGTGCTGTTGTTCCTGTTACTGCTTTAGCAAACACTGACATGTGTCACACTGCAAATGAAGAACTGCCCACAGTACAAGAAGATCAGGGTCCTTAGGGAGCTGGCGAATGACGTTGCTAAGCTGCTTTCCGTCTTCTTGCCCAGGTGGCCAGGAAGGGCAACAGCATCCAGGCCTGTGTCAGGAATAGCGTGGCCAGCAGCAGTAGGGAAGTCATCGTGCCTCTCTACTCAGCACTGGTGAGGCCTCACCTTGAATACTGTGTTCAGTTTTGGGCCCCTCACTACAAGAAGGACATTGAGCTGCTGGAGTGTGTTCAGAGGAGAGCCACCAAGCTGGTGAGGGATCTGGAGAACAAGTCGTACGAGGAGAGGCTGAGGGAATTGGGCATGTGTAGTTTGGAGAAGAGGAGGCTGAGGGGAGACCTCATTGCCCTCTCCAACTCCCTGAAAGGAGGTTGTAGAGAGGTGGGGGTTGGCCTCTTCTCCCAAGGGAATAATGACAGGAGCAGAGGAAATGGTGTGAAGTTGCAGCAGGGGAGGTTTAGATTAGATATTAGGAAGAATTACTTTACTGAGAGAGTGGTCAGGCACTGGAAGAGCCTGCCCAGGGGGGTGGTGGAGTCACCATCCCTGGAGATATTTAAGAAACGTGTAGATGTGGCACTTCAGGTCATGCTCTAGTGCCCAAGATTATTGGTTTGTGGGTGGGTGTGACTTGGTGGGGTGTTGTTTTTGGTGTGGGGTTTGGTTGGTGTGTTGTTTGTGGGGTTTGTTTGTTTGTTTTTTTTAATGTGGTTGGACTCGATGATCTCAGAGGTCCCTTCCAACCATGGAGATTCTGTGATATTTGAGAAATCGTGGCAGTCTGGCAAAGCTCTTGCAGACTGGAAAAAGGGGAACATAACCCTGATATTCAAAAAAGGAAAAAAAGAACACCCAGGGAATTACAGGCCAGTCAGTCTCACCTCTGGGCCTGGCAAGATTATGGAGCAGATCCTTCTGGAATCTCTGCTAAGGCACATGGAAAATAAGGAGGTGATTGGAGACAGCCAACATGGCTTCACCAAGGGCAAATCGTGCCTGACAAATTTGGTGGCCTTTTACGATACTGCCACAGACTTGGTAGACAAGGGCAGAGCAACAGATGTCGTCTACCTGGACTTGTGCAAAGCGTTCGACACTGTCCCACACGACATCCTGGTCTCAAAACTGGAAACTCGTGGATTTGATGGATGGACCACTCAGTGGATAGGGAGCTGGCTGGATGGCCGCAATCAAAGGGTTGTGGTCAACAGCTTGATGTCCAAGTGGCAGCCAGTGACGAGTGGTGTTCCTCAGGGGTCTGTACTGGGACCAGTGCTGTTCAACATATTTGTTGGAGACACGGACAGTGGGATAGAGTGCACCCTCAGCAAGTTTGCTGATGACACCAAAGACGGTGGTGCAGTCGACACGCTGGAGGGAAGGGATGCCATCCAGAGGGACCTGGACAGGCTTGAGAGGTGGGCAGTGGAGGGCCACGAAGATGATCAGAGGGATGGAGTGCCTCCCCTATGAGGACAGGCTGAGAGAGCTGGGGTCGTTCAGCCTGGAGAAGAGAAGGCTTCAGGGAGACCTTATAGCGGCCTTCCAATATCTGAAGGGAGCTACAGGAGAGCTGGAGAGAGACTCTTTGTCAGGAAGTGTAGTGACAGGACAAGGGGTAATGGTTTTAAATTGGAAGAGGGGAGATTTAGATTAGATATTGGGAAGAAATTCTTTCCTGTGAGGGTGGTGAGGCACTGGAACAGGTTGCCCAGAGAAGCTGTGGCTGCCCCATCCCTGGAAGTGTTTAAGGTCAGGCTGGATGGGGCTTTGAGCAACCTGCTCTGGTGGGAGGTGTCCCTGCCCATGGCAGGCGGGTTGGAACTCGATGATCTTTAAGGTCCCTTCCAACCCAAACCATCCTATGATTCTATGTTTTGACTTTAAGAAAAATGATAGCGATGATTCTGAGTAGTTTTCCTTTCTTTTACAGGTGATGAACAGAAGTATGCCAGCAGGCATTCCGATCTGGTGATGGCTTTCCTTTGTAAGGTAAGCTTGGACACAAAGATCTCTAAATCAATATAGAATAGAATATTTCAGTTGGAAGGGATCTACAACGATCATCTGGTCGAACTGCCTGACCGCTTGAGGGCTGACCAAAAGTTAAAGCATGCTCTTAAGGGCATTTTTCAAACACCTCTTAAATGCTGACAGACTCAGGGTATCAACTGCCTCTCCAGGAAGCCTGTTCCAGGGTTTGGCCAACCCCTCTGTAGAGAAATGCTCCCTGATGTCATTAGGACATTTCATCTCGCTGAATAAGTTTAACTTGAGATAGCATTTTCAAGCAGCACTTTGAAGTTCTTTTGTGATTCTACTCTCCAAAGGTCAGAGTAACTGTAACATGAGTAGGAATGTGTAAAAACTAGACATTTTTATAAAAGGGTTCTCTAGAGAGCAGCCAGCTAAGAGTATATGGGTTCCATTCTTGTGTAATGCTTACAGCAGAGAAGTCTGTCCCCCTTACTTGGCTACAGAAGGGAGTGAGAAGCAGCAGTGTGATCTTGGAAACCAGAACATCCAATAAAAGCTTTTTGGGGGTAAATTCAGCTAGTGGTGGTGGAACTGAAAAGAAAAAAATCTCTTGGCTTGTGAGGAAACGCTTAAACTGGAAGTACGTGGATCTTGTTTCCTGGCCTTTATTATTTGGCTGATAATTCTGTTTTAACTCTTTTCAGATTCACCCAAAGAAGGGAAAATTCCTAGCAGCTAAAGCCCAGGAGATGGGCCTGCCAGTGTGAGTACAAGATCCCAGCCTAGAGGATGGGGCAGCACCAGGCACGTTGGTGCTGGCAACCTAAATATTTCTATGGCTTTGTTTACAGGGGAACTCCAGCCATTCTTCCCATAATTACAGCACTCAAAAATGGGGAGAGCATCACTTTTAAAGGCAGAGAGGTAAGGTGTATCTGTGGTGTCTGCTATGGCTTTGTCATCCTGTATGCCCACTGAAGGAGGGAGGATGGCAATCTTTTTTACACAGAAGGTTTTGCCACCTGTCAACAGGCGTTGGGACAGTTGTGTTGCAGGTTTTTTTAACACTTGTTCTTGAGGCAGGGGTGGGTAGTGGTTGTCTGCCTGTTCCCTCTCATCCCTGCTAAGAGGCTGGCGTGGCTTTTACTGCTTTTGAGCTTTGAGTGGCTACTTTGGGTTAGTGACTGGTCTCTGTTCCAGCCCCAAGTTGTTGCTGAATGTGGGGAGTGTGTCGGGGGCTGTTGCTCTTGGGGCACGATTAGGGAAATGAGCTCTGTGATGAATTTGTGAGTATGGCTGTATGTCTGCTATTTATCAGAATTTCTTCATCCCCCTCCCCTTCCCAAAGCTGATTCAGGTCTAGGAGTCATAGTCATAGTGTCATAGAGTTGTCCAGGCCGGAAGGGACCTCCAAAGGTCATCTAGTCCGACCTCCCCGCAGTCAGCAGGGACACCCCCAACTAGACCAGGTTGCCCAGGGCCTCGTCGAGCCTCACCTTGAATATCTCCAGGGATGGGGCCTCAACCACCTCCCTGGGCAACCTGTTCCAGTGCTCCACCACCCTCACGGTGAAGAACCCTCTCCTAATCTCCAATCTAAATCTGTTCCCCTTCATCTTAAAGCCATTGCCCCTCATCCTGTCATTGCAGGCCTTTGTAAACAGTGAACTAGTGGAGCTAATCCCAGTGTGTTTTAAATCTGGGGTGTGAATACCTGCGTAGCTGTCGCTCTCTCTGTACTCTCTCTGCACCTCTTAGACCAAAAGAAGTCCAATGGTTCCTCTGTGCAGGGTCTCAATCTTTTAAAGACTGGTCTGAAGCAAGAGGCAGAGCCAGCTCTGGCCGTATCCCAGGTGATCTGTAAATGAAGATCCTAACCTGAGGGCTTACGACACATCTTTGTGTCGTAAGAATTTCCCAAAGCCTTTTTTTTCTTTTAAGCGAGCTTTTACTACCACCTGAATCTGCTGTGGGAACCTAGAAGCTGCTAAAATTCCCTTCCTTGCGTTGGGTTGTGGTTTGCTCCGAGAGCGGGGTTGGGATTTGTTATCACAGCAAAATGTGAACTTGTGGAATGAGAGCAGAAAGGGAGTGAGAACAGGTTTGCTGAGCATGGAGATGGCGTGCGTGGAGCTGCCTGCTGGGGATGGCAGGCAGAGCAGCTGCCCGGCGTCGGACACAATGGTGCAAGAAGGGCTTTGTGTGGGGCTTTACTGTGGTGTGACCGTTGTGTACCTGCCTGCAGCTCTTTCCTGAAGAACTGTGCACCCCTGCTGATCCTGGCCCAGTGTTCATTGTGCTGGAGTGTCCTCACGAGGGCTTTGTGGATGCCATCTGTGAAAACGAGACTTTCCAAAGGTAGCGGGGCTGCGTGACCTGGCGTGTTTGGGGAAAGACATCTTTGCTGAGCTTTGCCAAAGAAGAGCTATTCTCTTCAGGATGTGTCTGTTCCCGTGGCTGATGTCCGAGCTCTTTGGCACTGTTAAGGAGCCAGAGATGCAAGAAAGGAACTGGTGGTACATTTTCAGCCTTCTCGGAAAAGCAGACGTGTGCAGGACCCAGGGCTGTAGCTGTGACCAGGCCTGTCTGCCCTCAGGGGCCTCCAGAGAAGGGAATGTGTGTTGGTGTCCTACTGGGGAGACTGTCGATGCCATGCATGGTGGAAGTCTGGACTGCACGTAATATCTCTGTAGGGCTTGTGCAGGAGGATGTTGAGCTTCTGAAAGGCTCTGCAGATCCTCCTCTCCTTGGAGAAGAGGAACTCCCCTGGTTGGGAGAGTGGAGATTTCAACAAATGGTGGGCTTGAGCCTTGTGCCCTGGAGCTTGTGGGCTGTGCTCTTAAAATCTGGGTTCTGTCCACATCTCAGGTAGTACCAAGATGGGAGTGGGGAGGGGATGCTGAGGGGATGGAGGACTGAAGCTCAGGTGATGGTGCTTCTGTACAGGGCACTGGTGAGGTCTCACCTCGAGGGCTGTGTTCAGTTCTGGGCCCCTCACTACAAGAAGGACATTGAGCTGCTGGAGCGTGTCCAGAGGAGAGCCACCAAGCTGGTGAGGGGTCTGGAGAACAAGTCACACGAGGAGAGGCTGAGGGAACTGGGCATGTGTGGTTTGGAGAAGAGGAGGCTGAGGGGAGACCTCATTGCCCTCTCCAACTCCCTGAAAGGAGGGTGTCGAGAGGTGGGGGTTGACCTCTTCTCCCAAGGGAATAATGACAGGAGCAGAGGAAATGGTGTGAAGTTGCAGCAGGGGAGGTTTAGATCAGATATTAGGAAGAATTACTTTACTGAGAGGGTGGTCAGGCAATGGAAGAGCCTGCCCAGGGGGGTGGTGGAGTCACCGTCCCTGGAGGTATTTAAGAAACGTGTAGACGTGGCACTTCAGGGCATGTTCTAGTGCCCGAGATTGTTTGATTGTGTCTGTTTTGTGGGTGGGTTTTTTTTTTTTTTGTGTGTTTGGACTCAATGATCTCAAAGGTCCCTTCCAAGCATGAAGATTCTGTGTTCTTTCTGTATTTAAATGTGCCCCAGGTACCAAGAAGGGCTTCCTGAGAACCAGGTGGCCTTGGTTATTCACATGACTCCAGAGTCAGTGCTCCGAGACAGCCGCTACCAGCAATGGATGGAAAGGTATGTGGTCTTCTAATTGGTTTCGTGTCTTTGATGGGCAGCAGTGTGTTCTTATGGTGCAGATGTTTTTCTTGGAGTAGAAATAGCTGTTGGGTGGCAGCAGGGCTCCGCTGGCGCAGATGAGGTTTTAGTTTATGGCTCAGACACGCACACTTGCCCAACTGTAACCTGAGGCTGAAGCTCTTGTGTGTTTTATTGTCATCTTACAGATTCGGTCCTGGAACTCAGCACTTGGTGCTCAATGAGAACTCCTCTGCTGTGCACAACTCACGCAGCTACAAGATCCAAACCCAACTCAACCTCATCCACCCTGAGATCTTCCCTCTGCTCACCACCTACCAGAGCAAGGTAGGCAAGGTCCTCTTCCCTACGTACCTCAACCCCTGAGCAAAGGATGTGTTCCATGTCACTCTTCTCCACAGGAGGAGGCGGCTGTGTGCAGCGTGCCCATTGTGCGAGGAGAGTGCCTCTTGAAATACCACTTCAGACCCCAGCGGGAGTGGCAGAGGTCAGGAGGAATCTTGGGCTTCCTGGGATTTGGGTGTTGGCTTGAAACGGTTTTTTCAGTGTGAGTGTGTGCTGAGGGAGGACAGGGTGTAGGCGACTTCTGCAGATTCTTACTAGTGGCCATGCTGGCATAGCTGCCAAGCTATCGACTGTGTCCTACTTCCAGGGACATGGATGAGTCTGAAAACACCACCTGGCCAGTGGTTTGGAGTGTTGTTTCTGTCCCTCGCTCTTGTAGCCTCATGTGCTGCTCTGTCCTTTGTTTTGACCTCACGTGCATGTACCCAGCCGTGGCTGTAGCAGAGCAGATGGTGGCAGGGAAAGACATTTTGGGGAGCGTGGTGAAAGTCTTATCAGCCTTTCTGGGTCTGCAAATGGTATCAGAGCTGAAAGCCCCGGGTGGTTTAACGGTTTCAGACTTCTCCACTTGCTTTGTGGCAAATAGGTGAAGCTGCATGATGATGATCTTAAGGGTAGGGCACCACGTGGTGCAAGGGGGTATCAGCTGCCATGGCTCATATTTCTGGCTCTGTTGGGTAGAGTAGGAGGACCCAGATGCCAAGAAGGGTATACATTTCTCTCCTTAAGGTGTCTGAAGTACTGCACGTGCTCCAATATAGGACTAGGACACAGGTCCCTTATGCTTTTGAGTGGTGCCTGGCACCCTTTTGGATGGTTGTGCTGCTTCCAGGAGTCTCCGTGCTGCCTTGCAGTGTCCTCTAGTGCCAGGCAGCTCTCTAGAGCTGCTGCAGGAGAGCGTAGTGCTTCTTCAGTTTGGTGGAATGATTATTTCTGTGGTGTGGCTCAGCCCAATCAGGCCTTTTTGGCACACACCATGCCTATGGATGTATCTTCCCTCACACCTCAAAAAGGAACTTGGAATGAGTGTTTGACCCTTTGTTGTAAGGCTGTTTTGGCACAGTAATTTGGCACTTTGCTTTGAAAGTGGTATCTCTTCAGTTCCAACCCTGCCCTGTCCTGATACATGGCCTGTTCTTTCAGAGATGCTGTGACTGTCTGCGATCACGATGTGTTTGTAAGTGAAGCCTTGGATCTCCCTGACTTCCAGACTCGTGTAAAGGAGTGCAAAGAGAGCCTGTCTTCTGTGCCAAGTAAGGACCAGTGACTTCTCTTGGATCAGTGTGATGAGAAGCAGGAGATCTTGGTGACCCTCTGCTTTAGAGCTCAGACAAAGCTGTGAACACACAGATTTCCTGCTGCCTGAGAGTTGCTTTTAGTCTTCCTGGAGCTGTGCACGGGGCAGGCTTAGTGCAAACTGAGTTGCCTCGTTTCAGTTGGATTTACACAACTTTGTGCTTCTGGTTTTCTAGAACTCCTGGGTGTGGGGGCTGGGGGCTGTTGGGGGCAATTAGAGACAAAGCACCCATGTATCATTTCTCTCAATGGACCAGAGCTCTGCTTGTGGTGAGTGTGCTGTCATGGCAAGTCCCTGTGTCTGGGAAAAACCTTGCTCTCGAACCAGCTCCCTGCAGGGCTTTCTCCTCTGAGTTCCAGTTGTCCTGGTGGCTGTGGGGCTTTCATGGTACAACACAGCACTGCTCACTCACTGTCTGCATCCTAATTCTGGGGAGAGTCAGGTCCCTCTTGAACAGGCGTCAGGTCCCCCTCGTTGCCAGCTCTGTCATGAGCAGTGAGCAGACTGCATGTTTGTCTGCCTTTGGATGTGTAGTTGTGTGATGCTCTCTTGGTGAGGCTCGTTCTGTCTTCCATTATAAGCCTTGCTGCTGCAGGAAAGCCAGAGGCTCAGGGAGCCTCTGAACATGCTGGACACGTAGGTTCTGGAGTTACTGGGCTCTTCAATTAAGTGGTGCCTGACTGGGCAGTGTGTAGGTAACATTTACCTGCAAATCCTTGTTGTCTGTTTACTTCAGGAAATGTGGATGCTTATCCTGAAATTGTGTTCTTGGGAACGGGATCTGCAATTCCAATGAAAATTCGAAACGTCAGTTCTACACTGGTAAATACCAGGTAAATCCCAATGTCATGCATTCTACTTGAAGAGGCTCAGTATTTCGGGAGGTAGTTTCCCAAGGCCTGTTTTGCCCAATGTGTTGTTGACACAGGGAGAATGTCCCTGTTGTGGAGTCTGTAGGATTTCAGTTTCGGGCACCTCTCTCTTTGGGTGGGGAAGACTCGAGAGCTACCTCTAAAGCCAAACATTTAGAATCACAGAATGGTTTGAGTTGGAATGGACCTTAAAAATCATCCAGTCCCACCCCCTGCCCTGGACAGGGACACCTCCCACCAGACCAGGTTGCTCCAAGCCCCCTTCAACCTGGCCCTGAACCCCTCCAGGGATGGGGCAGCCACAGCTTCTCTGGGCAACCTGGGCCAGGCTCTCACCACCCTCACACCAAAGAAGTTCTTCCCCAGATCTCATCTCTATCTCCCCTCTTTCAGTTTAAAACCCTTTGCCCTCATCCTATGGCTCCCCTCCTTGATCAAGAGTCCCTCCCCATCTTCTCTGGAGCCCCTTTAGGGAGTGGAGGGGGCTCTGAGGTCTCCCTGGAGCCTTCTCTTCTCCAGGCTGAATCCCCCCCAACTCTCTCAGCCTGTCCTCACAGCAGAGGGGGTCCAGCCCTCCCAGCATCTTGGTGGCCTCCTCCGGACTGTCCCAAACAGGTCCATGTCCATTTAATATCTTTGTTCACTTTACCATCTGCCCCGAGGGTGGGTTCAGCATCAACACAAGACCAGAATGGGCTATGCAGGCAGAACAGTCTCTAAAGCCTTGGCTCGTATGACTGGAGTAGCATTCAGAGGTGTAGAGCACTGAGAGCTCTCTGCCTTCCAACCCAGAAGATCTACCTCCTTAAATTGGCCCTGGTCAGAGCTTGTACAATGGCTGCTACATGTTTTTGTCACTTATCTTGCCAGCTCTACCCGATCCCTGCTTCTGGACTGTGGCGAAGGAACATTTGGACAGCTCTGTCGCCACTATGGAGAGCAAGTTGACCAAGTTCTGTGTAACATAGTAGCTGTGTTTGTGTCTCACATGCACACGGATCATCACTCGGTAGGTTGAGTGTGTTGGAAGAAGGGGTTCTGTGCAGGTGTGCTCTGCTCTTTGGGGTTGGGATGTAGCTGCAGCTGATGACCGTGTGCTGCCCTGCTGTTTGGGCTGTGCTTCCCCTCTGCATTCCCCAGGCACTACTGAATCTATCTGTTTCTGATCCCTTCTCCCTTCCTGTTAGGGGTCCCTGCAGACTTTCTGGGATCATCCAGAGTTGTAATTTTTTGCAGTGTCCAACCCAGCTTCCTTCAGTGCTTTGCAATAAATAGTGACAGAAGGAGCAGTTGGTCTGGGCCTGATCAGGACAGCCTGGTTGCTGTCTGCTCTCTTGTGTTTGGAAGCTGTACCAGGTCTGAGATGTTGGGCAGAGACTCTCTGCTCCCTGCCCTTCTCTTGGGAGCAGACACAGCAACACTGGGAAGGGCTAAGGGCTTTGTGTTGTGGGCTGCTGGCCACCAGCTTGGGGGTGTAAGCAGTGAGGGTGTTACAGCAGCTCAGGCAGCTGCAGTTACTGGAAAAGCAGTAATCTCCGACTGTAGGTTTTCCAAAAACAGCTTGCTGAGCTGCAGTCATGCTGTTGCCACTTGCATCCCAGATGTTTGACTGTGCTGTCTTGTTTATTTCTTTTGCAGGGCTTGGTGAACATCCTGATGGAGAGACGGAGAGCTTTTGTAAGTGTTTCACTGCTCCTTTTGCTGTTTCACTGCTCCTGAGCTCACCTTGGGGTGAAGGGAGGGGAACTTCTGAGTAGTGGAAAAGCACCATTATTTCCCTGAATGTTTCTTCTCTCTGATTTGGTGTGTGCCTAGTACCGACTGAGGGGTTTTTTTAATCCTCACCTTCGCTTTTCCAGGCAGCCCTTGGTGAGGCTTTCAGCCCTCTGTTTCTGGTAGCACCTGAACAGATCATGCCTTGGCTAAATGAGTATCACAACCACTGCGAAGAGATTCTCGGAGACATCAAGTGAGTGTTCTCTGTGGTATGTGGAGAAACGTCCTTGCTGGGTCCTTTTTTCAGGCAAACTACTATCATCCATTCCTCACACCCCTTCACTGAAGGCAACTCTGTCTCCTTCCACTGCGTGTAGGTTTAGGATTGTCAGTTTGCAAAGGGGGAGATAAGGTTTGTTGCTTGGTTGTGTCACTTAAAGGTTTACGTGCAGGCTTTCCTTTTCCTTAGGCAAGGGGAGTTGGGCAAGTCTCTTGGAAAAGAGAGTATTTGACAGTGGGGAAGAAGTTGTTGGATGAGTTACTGGGACACTGGATAGTGAAAGCAGGGGGAAAACAGATGGAGGCACAAAAATGTCTTGTTTGTGAGGCATTGAACTGAGAAGGAGAAAGTGGCTGCTTAAAGATAAGATCAGGTTTTACTTTGTATCTGTCCTTAGTTCTCTCTTCTCCCCTCTCTCACAGAATGATTCCTTCCCAGTCTCTCGTGAAAGGCTGTGAGAACATCAAACCTAAAGCTAAATGGTTTGTCAGCTCCTTGTTAGATAGCTATGACTTGGCAGAGGTAAGCTCAGGAGCTGGCAGGGGGGTTGCTTGGGGTGGGGCGAGAGGGGACTTGAGGTCTAACACTTGTATCCTTGTTCAGTTTCAGACCTGTGAAGTCCAGCACTGTAAAAATGCTTTTGCGTGCTCAATGGTCCATAAATCTGGCTGGAAAGTAGTCTATTCTGGTGACACAATGCCCTGCACGGCCTTGGTACAAATGGGTAGGTGACAAAAACCCTCTGCTTGAAGAGTCTCTTGGAGCAAGGTCTTGAACTGTTAATATCTGAAGCAGCCTCCCCAAACCCTTGTGATATGTCTGGGACACAGTGAGGGACTGAGGGGGGAAAGAAGAGCTCATGCAGGCGGTTGGACTAGTCTCTATTCAACTGAAGGCTGAATGTATGATTATTTACCCAGGGAAGAACGCTACCCTGCTGATCCATGAAGCAACGCTGGAAGATGGCATGGAAAAAGAAGCAATAGAGAAGACGCACAGGTGGGGGCCATTCTACTGTCTGTCGCTGTTAGGAAGGTGAAGATGCAGAGCTGGGCTTTGGCCTTGGAACTGGTGGTGAAGGCCCCAAGTCCTGTAGATGGTTCTGGTGCACGCAGAGCTCTTCAGCACTAAAAATGGTGTGTCACTTATTGCACCAGCCCTGTAACTCAATGTTCCCCTGAACGTCCCCAAAGAGGGGTGGGGAAAGCTTTTTAAGTGGACAGTAGGAACTCTACAAATAGACCAGCCCAGAGGAAAGGTCCTCTGCTTGATTGCACTTCAGGACTAAGCTCAGGAGGTAGGAGAGCCATCGTGCCTGCCCCCCCAGCTAACCACCGGTTCAAACAAAGCGCTGCAGCCAGTGGCACTGCGTGCTGCCCCCAGGAGAAGTAGGGGGACCTGAGAGCAGCTTCTTGGAATTACGTGTGAGTTCCAGTGCAAGAGCTAGATTTGCTGGCACCCCTGGGACAAGTATGTGAATAAGCCCCTGTCCCCAGTTTGTGGAGCTCCTAACTGTAGAGCTCCAAGTAATTACAGCTGCTTTCCTGGCCTTGGAGTCGTTGAGAAGTCAAGAGACTTGGGTGCCAGAGGAAGGGGTGCCAGGGCCAGCCTGCGAGGAGCAGGGACACCTTGTCCCCAGCTAGAATCAGGCAGTAAATATTATAAAGATAGCAAGAGAAATGTTGATAACAAATTAACTGACTTTTATGATAGACATGACAGGAACAGAGTAAGATCTTCATCAACTCATTCTGCCAGAATTAGAAGTAACAGCGCAATAAAGAAAGAATAAGTTAAATTAACACAGCCCCATGTAATCTACATTCATATGATGTAGTAAGTATTTTTTTAATTGGTCCAAAATTTAATTGTTTCTTTCCCATCATTTGACACAGCAATCACTGAATGGTTGAGGTTGGAAGGGACCTCTGGAGGTCATTTAGGCCAAAGCCAATGACCACGGAGTGCTGGCTATTGGTGTGATGTGACCTCAGATGCAGAGCAGCCTGTCCTGGCCAGCGCTAGCCAGCTGGTCTGTGATCAGGGCCGTGTTCCTGTTCCTTTTGCAGCACAACCTCCCAGGCTATTCAGACTGGGATGAAGATGAATGCGGAGTTCATCATGCTCAATCACTTCAGTCAGCGATACGCCAAGATCCCGCTGTTCAGCGAAGACTTCAGTGAGAAGGTTGGGATTGCATTCGATCATATGAGGGTGAGTTGGGAGCTTTGATCCAGACCGTGGGACAGGTTTCACTGTTACTTTGGGATGGCTGCTCATGAATTAAATTCTCCACTTGTAATGCTGTATCAGTACACCATCTCCTGACGAGCAGATTCCTCTGAAACAGCTCCTTTTGCTGCTGGCAGCAGACACCACCAATGTGGTGAATAGGTGGCACAGAGTGAGACAGGGGCCAATGGCCCTTGGGAACAGAAATCCACTTTTAGCACACTGGGTACTTGCCTCATGTCACCTTGATTCTGTGCATGCTACTCCCAGCTGAAAACCTAATTTTGCTTCAATTCCCATTCCCATCTTAATTGGTGACCTGCAAAAGACAGGAGCCAAAAGCTGCTGCCATTGGATTGAAGGTAGGGGTTGCGGGGAGAATAGCTCACTAATCAATCAGAGCTTGTGTAGTGTCCACATCGTTTCTTGCAAATGGAAAGAAAATGTAAATAACTTGCCATATGGGATCTGTGTAGGGTTGGAAATGAAGACCTGGCAGCTGAAGCTTGTTGGGCAGGGCTGTGCTGTGCTGGGTGCTGCACGGAGGATGAGGCAGGTCCTGCCACCTGAACAGGGACAGAGGGGGAAGAAGGAAAACAAAGAGCAATTCTCATGCAGGTGCTCCTATGTCTGATGTGTTTCAGGTCCGTTTCGGTGACTTCCCGGCTATCCCGAAGCTGATCCCGCCTCTGAAGGCTTTGTTTGCAGATGACATTGTAGAAATGGAGGAGCGGAAGGAAAAACGGGAGATGCGCCTTCTGAAGGAAACTTCTATAGTCTTAGACAAACTGGCTGGTGGGGAGAACAAGGAAGCGTTGTGCCAGAAACGGAAACAAGCCAAGAACCATCAGGAATTATCAAACAAGAAGCTTAAAACGGTGAACTGAAAGAAGTAAGGCTGAGAAAGCTCTGCTCTGCAAGAGGTGCCTTGTTCTGGGCAGGCCCTGGGAGCGCACAGTGCTGGGGGCTGCCCGTGGGCACCGTGGAAGAAGGGGGTGGCCTTAGCATCTGGGGCTGCTTGGCCATTGGTGGGGCTTCATGGGCTGAAGCTCCCACACGTGCCGTCAGCAGCACCAGGCTTGGGGCGACAGTATCTGCCCGTACCCTTCCTGCTCCTGGGTCTCACCAATCCATGTGTTATTTTTCTTTTAGCCAAAAGTTCTCTCCCAACTGTTTTAGTTTTCTGGTTTTATGGTAGAAGCTATTGTCAGCGCAACAGCAGTGACCTTTGCAAGAGATCAGCTTTGAGAAGTCCTTGAGGGGCCGTGGATTCGCTACAATAAGGCGGGCAAGTCTCTGGGTCACGAGGGATGTACCCAGGTATTAGAACCCAGCTCGCGGGAGGAATCTTCACAATAAAACGGGACACAATTTTTAAGTTAACTTAGGGAAGCGAATACTAATGTGTTTTCTCAGCTGATTATTTTTTTTTCATGCGATCAGTTTTCCAAAACCTCTAGAATCTGAATAAACCACTTGCCATCTTCCAGGAGGCTGTGTTTTGTCCAGGTGGCTAATGACAACTCAGTAAAGGAGCACAGACACCTGAATTGCACCAGAGGATGACCTCGGTTGGCTGTTTCTGTGTTACAGCATTGGTGTACAGACCAAGATCTTGCTCTGTTCTGCTTGATGCCAGCAAAATCATACCTGCCTCTGCCACCCTGCAGCCAGGAGTTTCACTTCTCTCCCTTCAAGCTGTCAAACCTCTGAAAAGGAGCTCCTGCATTGAAACACGCCACAGCTGCTCCTGCTTCCCAACACGTGCAGAGGGAAGGTGACAGCACGTGCTTGCTCAGCAAATATTAAAGATTTAAGATGTCATTTTAAGGCAAGGGAAGATGAAGACACAAACTGGCAGCAAAACATCTTTTGTTGATTAGCTGTGCTTTAGTATTATGCTTGTCTACAGCGGGAACTGGGTTCTTGGCACAGCTGCGTACTACAGAAAAGGTCTGCTGGGTTTTTGGGAATAGCAGGGTATGGGGAAAGATGAAGCGAGTGTTTGTTGTGTGGGTGTAAAGAAGACCCCAGTGGGGTGCCCAGGGGAGGGCAGGGTTAGAGATGGGGGAAGACAAGCACCCTCAGCCTGCACAGCACCATCTGCTTCTGTTCATAGGGTCTTTTATTTAGAAAACAAAGAAACAGGAATTATTTTTTTTAATGAATGACCAGGTATTAATAAGCGCTAGTACACTAGTGTTAAGAGACCATGGCACACACCTCCAGCTCCGGGTGGTTGATGCAAGCGTGGTGCTGATGGGAATCACAGAATCTTCACCTTTGAGATCATAGAGTGCAACCATAAAAAAAACAAAACAAAAAAAACCACCACCACCCCCCCCCAAAAAAAAAAAACCCGAAACCAAAAACCACCACACACCAACCACAGACACAAGTGAACAATCTCGGGCCCTAGAGCATGCCCTGAAGTGCCATGTCTACACATTTCTTAAATACCTCCAGGGATGGTGACTCTGCCACCTCCCTGGGCAGGCTGTTCCATTGCCTGACCACCCTCTCAGTAAAGTAATTCTTCCTAATATCTAATCTAAACCTCCCCTGCTGCAACTTCACACCATTTCCTCTGGTCCTGTCATTATTCCCTTGGGAGAAGAGGCCAACCCCCACCTCTCTACACCCTCCTTTCAGGGAGTTGCAGAGGGCAATGAGGTCTCCCCTCAGCCTCTTCTTCTCCAAACTACACATGCCCAGTTCCCTCAGCCTCTCCTCGTATGACTTGTTCTCCAGACCCCTCACCAGCTTGGTGGCTCTCCTCTGGACACGCTCCAGCAGCTCAATGTCCTTCCTGTGGTGAGGGGCCCAGAAGTGAACACAGTATTCAAGGTGAGGCCTCACCAGTGCCCAGTCCAGAGGCACCATCACTGCCCTCCTGCTGCTGGCCATGCTGTTTCTGACACAAGCCAGGATGCTGTTGGCCTTCTTGGCCACCTGGGCACACAGCTGGCTCACGTGAAGCCGGCTGTCCACCAACATATCCACTGGGACACTGGGATGTTGACCCAGTCCCAGGCTCCTGCGCTTCCTGCTGAGGGAGAGGCTCCCCGGGCTTAGGCCGGCGCTGGGTCCCGCCCTCGTCTCCTCGGGTCCCCCGGGCAACGGTGGCTCCTCCCCGCAAACACCGGCGGGATGGAGAAGGAGGAGGAGGAGGAGGCGGTGGTGACGGGCCGGCTGTGGGGTTGCGCGGCGCGG
>JAHREE010000116.1:1341841-1364523 GCA_033628505.1 Tringa tobata | reverse complement strand
TGCGGCAGTTCCTGAGGGGCGCGGCAGGCCCCGCACTGCTGGCCTGGCGGGGCCCCGCCGGGGAGATGGCGCTCGGGCCGCCCCCACCGCCCGCCACCGGCCACAAGGCTCTCTTCTTCCTCCGGCCCCTCGGCGCTCCCCCCGGCCCCGGGGAGCTGCTCTGCGGGGACCTGCCCGCCGATCCCCTGCGGCACTTCGCCGCCCTCGTGGAGGAGGTAAGGCCCAGGCGGCCCCCGAGGCGGTGGCCCTGGGCACTCGGCGTGGGGGAGCCCTGGCACCGGCAGGATTAGGCCCTGCCCCGCACACATGGCCTCGGGGAAGGTGCCTGCCCCTGCACACAGGCTCCTTGGCCCCCATCCTGTCTCTGCAGATGCACTCCTGCCCTTAACTCTGCCCTTTTTGTCTTCCTGGCCCATGGGGGCCTCTAGAATTCATTTAAACCTCCTCAATCCTGGGCCCGTCCAATGGTGTGGTCTGTGTGGGACTGATTGTGCTACAGAATCAGAGTGGTAGGTGCTGGAAGGGATGTCTTGAGATCATCTGGTCCAGCCGGATCAAGCAGGACTGCGGCAACAAAGGCACAGACTCCACCAAGTAGTGAGACAAGGACGAAGACGTTTATTGCTTCACTTTTACAGCATATATAGTTTCTGTCTTTTGATCACGCCCTGTGCTCTTTTCACAGATAGGTTGTGAATGACTGTCCATACACCGTTGTGAGCAATACAGTTGGCTACATTTAAATGTTTATCCCGCCTAGGCTAATTAGTCATTGTTATTTATTTTGGTATATTGTTGTCTATTTGTTAGCTTGCTATCTATTTCATATTACCATATAGGTGTCTCCACAATTCCTCATTCCCCACACAGGACCACCTGGAGGTGGTTGCCCAGGGCTGTGTCCAGATAGCTTTTAAGTATCTTCAAGGATGGAGACTCCAACTGTTCTCAGTCACCCTTGCAGGGAAAAAGTGTTTCCTGATGTTCAGAAGGAGCCTCCTGTAGTTCAGTGCCTGGTTACCTCTGATGGGCTGAGGTTTTCCCAAAGGGATCTTCAAGAGGTTCCAGTGCTTTCTCTTCCCTGAACCAGACAGTGTTGTCCTGATTTATTTCTGGTGGCCCCTGACATACAGAAGTCCCAGCAGTGAGACTGTAACAGGAATGCAGAAGAGCCGCTTGATTTGAGAAGCAGATTGATGTTGTTGGTATACTGAGATGGTGGCCAATAGGTGGGATTCCCAAGAGCCGGCTGCCAAACTGGTTGTCTTGGTTTGATGGTGGGTAACACATTCTGTACATGGGGAGCTTTTGTTTTGAGGTGTCTGTTTTGAGCTGTCTGTTGTCCTGGTAAGTGCACAAACAGCCTTTTTTGCCTGGTGGCTTTGTTTGTGAGGGGTGGCAGGTAGCATATGACAGGCATTGCAGACACCATCTGCCGCAGAAGGGTTTGAGTTAGGAACGCTTCAGCGGATCCTGTTTTTGGCTGCCTTCCTGCCTTCAGCAGTTGGGTTGTGCATCCTGAGTGTGGGTTTGCAGACTGTTCTCTCACCCTCTGCAGACAGACACAGTCTGTCCATGGGGAGCAGATTGTCTCGCTTTCCTCCCAAAATTCACTTCAGGGAAAACAGGCTCCCTGGTGCTGGGTCAGGGAGCATGGGCGAAGGTGGAAAAGTCTTGAATTCCCTGAGGCTGGGGACGTGCGTTGCTCTGCTCTCTGCAAGAGCACTTTTGGCAGGGTCTTTCGTCAGAGGTTTTTAGGACAGTCTTTAGAAGAATTTGTCCAGTGAAAAAAATATTATGTGTCAAACTTTCTGTGAGTCACTGAGGACATCAGGAACAGGCACACGGAGCTGTGCTCAGTGAGGAGGTGCAGATGAGCTGCAGGACACTGCTGGGGCCACCTTGTCCACTTGTCGCTGTCATCTTGTGGCGGCTGAGGGGAACTCGCCTCTGCTCTGGGGAGCTGGAGGTTCATCCCGAGTCGAATTATCGTTTTAACAATTGCAAAGAAAAGGAGCAGCTATCATTTGATCGGGTACCGCATCGCTAGCATTAGCAGTCCACACGAGTTAAGTAATAAAGACAAACCTTGATAATACCGTAGCTAAGACTGTTGAAGGTGAACTTGGTAACATGAAGGGCTGTTGTTTGTCACTGGGGGCAACCTGGCTTTGTCCGGCTGTTGCCACAGAGAGGAGCCAGCCCAGGGTAGGTGGCAGATGCCATGTTGCTATTGCAGCTCAAACAAGCCAAAAGCAGCTCAGGTCCAGGCAAGCCCAGCCCAGCCTGGAGACCCTGTGCCGTCGGATCAGCACAAACCCTGGCGATCTTTCACTGATAATGAAAAAAATTTAGTAGGCTGCAACTTCGAGAAATAACCTAAAAAGTGGCTGTGCTCAAGACCTGCAGTACAGTTGGGATGGATACCTAGGTGACCCTCACCAACAGTAGATGCCAGGAGGTACCAGAAGACCTCCCCTTTCAGCACACTGGGGGTTACCATCGAGGGACAGCCTGTGGGTTCAGCCCAGCCCTGCTCATCCTGGAAAGCTGCCTGAAGGCCATGCCCCCGCCTGCTGGCAGTGAGATGGGGAGCGAGCACCAGGAGGTGTCCTGACGGCAAGGGGACAAGACCCTGTGGAGCCATCTCCAGTTGCAGGTTTGAGAGGCTGGGAGAGGCTGAGGATGGAGCTGCTCACTTCTTCTACTGGTTTCCACCTGTCTCGTCTCCTTGCATTCAGGGGAGAAGGTGTACTAGAATACACAATGGACCTGTAGAGATGCCTGTTTGTTGTCATCTGCCCTGATTTCACACAGGCAGGGAACTGCCAGGGACAACAATGAATACGACCTCAGAGCCTGGTGGCCTGTCTATCTCCTGCAGCACTTCTTTCTCTGTTCCTCTTTCATGTCTCCTGCTACAGGTGATTGTGCCCATCCTGACGAACCGGAAGAACCATCAGGGCTGGCCACAAGTGGTGTCACAAGACATTATACGTCACGTCCACAACCTAAAAAGTACTGTTTTCATGGTTGTTGGCCAAGTGAAGGGCAAGACCTTGCTGCCTCTTCCAGCTGGCTCGGAGGGAATTGAGGACATTGATCTGGAAAATGAGAAATTGTGAGTACTACCCCTTGCTCTCCATGGGGTTTTCTCCTGCTGATGCACAGTCTATGTCTTCTGGGGATCCTGCCCTCCCCCCAAATCATGATGACTTTTCTTACTTTCTGTTGTCTGCTACTCATCAGGCTGCCAAGATGTGTTTTGTCTACCTGCTGTCTAGTTTATGGGCTCTGTCTGTGGGGACTGAGTGACAGCACAGGCAGGAAAACCTAGGAAAGTGCAAAGGTCTTGTGGATGCCCAGAGAAGGAACAAACTGCTTGGATCATTGGGGAAAACCAAACCCTGAAGATAAAACCTCTTCTGTTTTCCTGGTGCCCTGAAAGGGAAGGCAGGATTCTCTCTTTTTCTGCCTTCTCTCTGCCAAAGCTTGATCCCAAAATGCACCGTTTCACTGTTAAGTGACTTGCTCGTTAGTGATTCATGCTACCTGCTTGGTCAGGACTCTTTTGTCTCCCTTTAAAACTAGATTTATCATGCGAAGGTACAGGAAAAAACACCTGCAACTTCCTGAAAGTTTATGAATCTCTATGGTCCCATAGAGAGATCTGGAACCTGTTGTGTCTGTCCTCCTGGAGAAGTGGGGTGGCTTCCCAGATACTCACTGCCTTTCCTTGTGTTTCTCTTCAAAAGTAAATGAATGACTTTGATAATTTCTTTCCATTCCTGGTAGCCGTCATGATTCTGAAGTTCACTTACAGTCCTTGAGGGACAATCCCCAGGAAAGCCACCTCAGATTTTCTGGCTATCTTAGAATCATAGAATAGAAACGTGGAATTATTTAGGTTGGAAAAGACCCTTAAGATCTTGAGTCCAACTCTAAACCCAGCACTGCCAACTCCACTACTAATCCATGTCCCTCAGCAACACATCTAATGTCTTTTAAATACCTCCAGGGATGGTGACTCTACTGCTTCCCTGGGAAGCCTGTTCCAAGGCTTGACAACCCTTTCCATGAAGAAATTGTTTGCAGTCTCCATCCCCTGGTGCAACTTGAGGCCCTTTCTTCTTGTCCCATCACCTGTTCCTTAGGAGAAGAGACTGACCCCCCCGGCTACACCCTCCTTTCAGGGGATTGTAGAGAGTGAGGCCTCCCCTCAGCCTCCTTTTCTCCAGGCTGAACACCCCCAGCTCCCTCAGCCGCTCTTCACAAGACTTGTGCTCCAGACCCCTCACCAGTTCTGTTGCCTTTCTCTGGACACGCTCCAGCCCCTCAATGTCACTGAACTGGTGGGGCCTCACCAGTGCCCAGTACAGGGGGACAATCACTTCCCCAGTCCTACTCACCACACTGTTCCTGACACAGGCCAGGATGCTGTTGGCCTTCTTGGCCACCTGGGCACACTGCTGGCTCATATTCAGCTGGCTGTTGACAAACACCACCAGGTCCTTTTCCACTGGGCAGCTCCAGCCACTTTGGCCCCAGCCTGGAGCATCCATGGGGTTGGTGTGACCCAAGTGCAGGACCCAACACTTGTCCCTGTTGAACCTCACACCATTGGCCTTGGCCCATCGATCCAGCCTGTCCAGACTCCTCTGTAGAGCTTTCTACCCTTCAGGAGATCAACACTCCCACGCAACTTGGTGTCATCTGCAGAATTACTGAGGGTGCACTCGATGCCCTCGTCCAGGTCACTGGGCAGCCATGGGAGGCTGATCCACATGTGCAGCCTGTCTTTCTGCAAGATCTCCAGCAGCTGAGGAATCCCCATCCTTTGCTCGCCAACAGGCCTGGCAGGGTGCTCACTTACAGCTGGGGGAACTTCCACCCTGGTCCTCCCAGGAAGCCAGGCTGGTGCCTGAGGGTGGAAGGAGTTTGGCTGTGGCAGTGCTGTGAGCCTGGCCCAGTCCAAAACCACGGAGTCTGGAAGGTCCTTAGGGGCAGATGCATCTGCACATCATCATGTCTGTGTGCTCAGCAGGCAGGGGGGTGTCCTGGCCTCAACGTGCCAGCCCACTTTGTGTAGTTTCTCTCTGAATTAAGCGAGTTAATGACTGTGGGGAGATAGAATAGGTTCAGGGAGAACAGTAGGGGGAGAGAACCTTGCTGGAGGAATGGCTCTCCAGACCAGACCCTGGGTCCTAATGGATCTGATGCAACAGTGACTCCCTCTGCAGAGACGTGGCAACTGGCTCTTCATTTCCACTCTTCATTTTATGAACAATGTGTTGTTGTCTTCAGTGCTGCAGAGTTTCATCCATTTTCTCCAGGATGTAATTTCTGTATTGAAACAATGGCAAAATATTATGGGTTTTGATTGTTTTGTGCTTTTGAAATATGAATCTAGACTGTAACCTGTGAAGTCCAGCCGCCCACAGGGTCATTTGAAGTAGATCCAACTAAGCAATGCACATCAGCCAGGATAAAGCGAAATTAACTGGGTGCTGTGTTCCTGCAGCCTGCAGCTGATTGATAAATCCCTTGTACACACCATGGAGTCGGCCATCATAGACTGGAGCCACCAGATCCAGGAAGCACTGGAGAAAGAGTCTTCAGAGCCTCTCCTGCAAGGCAGCAACCCGAACCCAAAGGTGGAACTGGAGTTCTGGAGGAACAGGTAAGCCGGGTGGCCTAGCCAGAGCATCGTGGTCGCTGGTGCTGGGTTTGGATGGAGGGAGAGTGCTGGCGACAGACCGAGCTGCTGCTTCTGTGAGCTGAGAAGAGAGGGCTGCTCCGGTTCATGTGCAGAAAGACTTGTACTAAGGAAAAGAGCTTCCGCACGTAAAATAATCATGGTCTGCAAAGCGTTTGGGAGGTCACTGGGAGCTGGTTGTGGTTTAACTTAACCGCACCACAGGGGCTACACCCTGAGGAAAGTTATTTGGAAATGCCCTTTCTGTCACTATTCACTAGGAACCGGCCACAGGAGTCAGAGCTGACGGAAACCTTCTGTAGGGCTTTCTGGAAACAGTGCCCCTCAGCTGGCTGCTCTTCTTCTGTCAGTACCAGAGGGGGTTTAGATGCTTAAGAGCCAGGGAACAGAATTTCATCTTGCCCTTTGAAAACCTTTGTGCCGTGTTGGTTTGAGCTGACTCAGGGCAAAGCCCTGCCTGCTGGAGAGCTGTGGCTAACACCTGCAGAAACACCTGATGGCTTCTTCCAGCAGTGTCCTGCTGGCAGCAGAGCTGCTGTCATGCTGAATCCTGGAACAGTCTGTCAGGTTTGTCCCTGCCTCCTGCTTCCTTCTGTTTACTTTCACTCTTGGGACTCAGCCCGTGTGTAGCTGGAGGAAATCCTGACTCAGGCCCAGTGGAAGTGAATGGTGTCCCCACAGCTGATGCTGCCCCAGCGTGGGCTTGTAACGTGTCTTGGTTGCTGTAGGTGTGATGACTTGGAATGCATTTACAACCAGCTGAGAACAAGGAAGGTCAGGAACATGATGGAGGTGCTGGAGAGAGTGGAGAGCAGCTACATCCCAGCCTTCAAAACTATGCTCATGGATGTTGAGGCAGGTGAGATGCGGGGGCAACTTCACCGTAGTGCTGACTTCTGGCCTTTGTTCATATCCTGGTGTTACTGGTTTCAAGCCCAATGTGGCTGTAATGGCACTGGTGATTTGGAGTTTGCTGTGACCATGAGGACTGCAACCCTGTTTCTGGCCCTCTCTCTGATTCACGGAGTGAAACTGGGCTCCTTGTGCTTGATCTGGTGCTTTTGTTTCCAGGCTGGGACCAGTTTGCTCACTGGTCTGTTGAGCCAGACCCTTCCCAAAGGTGAGGGTGAGTGAGTGTGGGAGTTCACTCTACTGCAATAAAGCATTTGCTTTAATTCAGCAGGACTCACCCCAAGTTTCACCAGCTCCTCTGGTGTCAGTCTGCAGGAATGGGGGTTCAGGATGGCTAGGCAAATCTCATAGCTCACTGAAACTGCTTTAGACTGCTGCGTCCCAGGCTATGGCCACTGCAGCCTGAACGTCCTTGCTAAAGGAACAGCAGGTTGCACTTCAGGATGGGGACCTTTGAGCGTGAGGATTTGAAGGCCTCTGCTGAAAGCAGGCAGGTGTTGTCACCTGTGTCACACAAGAGGAAAGCAGGGTCCCTGCAGTTGGTCACAAGTCCAGGCAGAGCTCCGCTCCCCAGTGGGGAGCTCTGGGATGTGAGCGTGACACATGGGGAGCATGGTCTCCTGTCCTTCATCTCTGTCCACGTCCAAGTCCTCGTCCAGTAATGTCCTCGCAGGGTGGCAAGGTCTTGCCAGCCCAGCTGACCTGCAGAGGGCACATCTGCATGTCCCCATGTCTACGAGGGCTCTCCCTGCTCCCCTTGTGGGGTGATGGTGGCTGGAGACCCCAGGCTGATGGCCGGTGGGGTGGGTGACCTGTAGGTGGTGGTGTGTGCCAGCACATCTGCCTGCTCCTCTCCCTGATTTTTTCAGCCTGGCACAGTGCAGTAAGGCAAGAGAGCTTGGAGCAAAAAAAAAAAAGACAAGACTGCATTTCCCACTTTAATGAATTAAAGACTTTTTTTTTTTTCATTCACAAGAAGAATAATAAGGAAGAATTATTTTTTTGCCTGTAGGTGAAGCAAAATTCTACCTTAAAAAATGTAGCTCTCTTGAACTGAGGATCGTCCTCTTTTCTGGTGGACTTTGCTGAGGGGAGTTCAGTCCAGGCACAGGAATTTCACTGAATTTCACTGAATTTTTTTAGAGTTGGAAGAGACCATAGAGATCATCTAGTCCAACTCCCCAGCTAAAGCAGGACCACCCAGAGCATGTCAGATCATGCCACTCAGGACGGCATCCAGGCGGGGCTTGAAAATCTCCAAAGAAGGGGACTCCACACCCTCCCTGGGCAGCCTGTTCCAGGGCTCCGTCACCCTCACTGTGAAGAGGTTTTTCCTCATATTCAAGTGGAACCCCTTATGTTCCAGCTTGTGCCCATTGCCCCTTGTCCTCTCACTGGCAACTACTGAAAAGAGTCTGGTTCCCTCCTCCTTCAGTCCGCCCTTGAGATACTTGTGAGCATTAATAAGGTCTCCCCTCAGCCTTCTCTTCTCCAGACTAAAGAGTCCCAGCTCTCTCAGCCTCTCCTCATAAGGGAGATGCTCCAGTCCTCGAATCATCTTTGTAGCCCTACGCTGGACTCTTTCCAGTAGTTCCCTGTCCCTCTTGAACTGGGGAGCCCAGAACTGGACGCACTATTCCAGTTGTGGCCTCACCAGCGCAGAGTAGAGGGGCAGAATGACCTCCCTTGACCTGCTGGCCACACTCTTCCCTATGCAGCCCAGGATTCCATTGGCCCTCCTGGCTACAAGAGCACACTGTTTGCTCATTGTCATTTTGTTGTCCACCAGGACCCCCAGATCCTTTTCTTCGGAGCTTGTTCCCAGCAGGTCCATGCCTAACCTGTATTGAAACGCTGGGAATTCCCCTCTGTAGTGAAAACAGCGTAGTCCTGCTGCTCGCTGCCCTCTGAACGACCCTCCTTGTCCATCTTCAACCCAGCTGCTCCCTGGCAAGACAAAACCAAGCATTCAGGCTTGGCTGGCTGTGGACATGCTGCCAGATAACGCTGTCCTTCACCCTTTCACGTGGCAGCAGTTAGTCTGTTAAGGATCTGTATCACAGCGTGCAATTTATAGGGGCTAGAGAAACACCCTTTAATATAATGAGTCAAGAGTTCATTGTCAGATTAATTAGTGCTTTAAGAGTCTAATCAAAATACGTCAAAGACTTGGTTTTAATCTGGTTATAGCAATGCTAACCCTAATGGGATAATTTGGACTATAATTGTTAACTTCTGTTCCAACACAGTTCAGATTTGTTTTGAAGCTGTGCCCCATTCCCTGGGGTTGTGCCCTCCCCACCGCTGTGCTGCTGGGGCTGTTTTTCTGTCTTCTTTGCCGGGAGAGCGATTTTGATAGTGGGAGTTTCTTCTTCCTTGGTCTTGGCTTTTGGGGGTTATTTTTGTATGCATTCAAGCACTTCTGGTGCTTCTCTTCTTGTTGATCCACAGGTTTAGTCACGCAGCAATCACCTGGTTTTGTTAACGCTTGCACCCCGGGATAATTCTTCAGGGTAAAAGCACACAGAGGTACAAAGCAAAGCTGAAGCTTTTAACTGGTCAGACATTTGTCACCTTGCTATTGACAGGTTTGCTGTTACAGCCAGGACAAGTGGGACCGTGGTCACCTGCCCACTGGGCAAGGGGCTGCTAGAGCTGAACCTGAGCTAAAATGAGCTCAGGCAAAGACCTGTGACACTGTAGTGTGTGATGCTGTATGGCGTGCCATGCTCTATGTTGTGTGAGGCTCTACAGCCTGTGGTGCTCTATAGCCTGTGACACTACCCCTCTACTCTGTGCTCACGAGACCCCACCTGGAGCACTGTGTCCAGCTTTGGAGTCCTCAGCACAGGAAGGACACGGACCTAGTGGAACAGGTACAGCGGAGGGACACAAAGATGCTCAGAGGGATGGAGTGCCTCCCCTATGAGGACAGGCTGAGAGAGCTGGGGTTGTTCAGCCTGGAGAAGAGAAGGCTCCAGGGAGACCTTATAGCAGCCTTCCAATATCTGAAGGGAGCCTATAGGAGAGCCGGAGAGGGACTGTTTGTCAGGAAGTGTAGTGACAGGACAAGGGGTAATAGTTTTAAATTGGAAGAGGGGAGATTTAGATTAGATATTGGGAAGAAATTCTTTCCTGTGAGGGTGGTGAGGCACTGGAACAGGTTGCCCAGGGAAGTTGTGGCTGCCCCATCCCTGGAAGTGTTCAAGGTCAGGCTGGATGGGGCTTTGAGCAACCTGGTCTGGTGGGAGGTGTCCCTGCCCAGGGCAGGGGGGTTGGAACTCGATGATCTTTAAGGTGCCTCCAACTCTAACCATTCTATGATTCTATGGTGTGCTCTATGGTGTGTGATGCTCTATGGTGTGTGATGCTCTATAGCCTGTCACACTCTATAGCCTGTGATACCCTACAGTGTGTGACACTCTGTAGCCAGGCCTGTAGCCTGCTGGTAGCGATGGCAGTGCTTTATTTTCAGAACTGTCGGGCAAATTCCCCACAGCTCATTTAGCAGTTGTCAACTCGGCCTCTGCCCATAGCCCTGTCCCTGTTCCTTGCCATTGTGTCAGGTTATTTCCTGCTCTGGTCACTGCCATGGGTGAGCAGTGTTCAAGGGTGAGCAATCCTCAGCATGCAGGCAGGTGAGTGTACTTTGTGCTCCTCAGGACTGTGTTTTCCCAGATACCTTTCCATCCAGCTCACGACCCAGCCCACCACAGCTTGGTGGATCTCACGGCTTCTCCCATCTCTCCACACAGCTTTGGCTGAAGCTCAGGACATTCACCTGCACCTGACACCCCTCAAGCGCCACTTGGAGGACATCGAGAGGGTTGAGTTCAGTGAGGTGAAGCCTTTCCTGGCCCCCCTGCTCCACGTGGTGTGTTTGATCTGGGTCACTTCCAAGCACTACAATGTGCCTGTGCGGATAGTAGTGCTGCTCCAGGAAATCTGCAACCTTCTCATTCAGCAGGTGTGTGACCAGGATGCCCACATTTGCCAAGGGAAGTCTTTTAATGAAAACTCCCTTTGGTTTTCTTTCCCCTACACTTAAGCTATTAACCTGAGAGGTAGGTTCAAACATGTTCAGTGCAAGAAGTCACCAAGCTGGTGAGGGGTCTGGAGAACAAGTCCTGTGAGGAGAGGCTGAGGGAACTGGGCACGTTTAGTTTGGAGAAGAGGAGGCTGAGGGGAGACCTCATTGCCCTCTCCAACTCCCTGAAAGGAGGGTGTCGAGAGGTGGGGGTTGGCCTCTTCTCCCAAGGGAATAATGACAGGACCAGAGGAAATGATCTGAAGCTGCGGCAAGGGAGATTCAGATTAGATATTAGGAAGAATTACTTTACTGAAAGAGCGGTCAGGCACTGGAACAGCCTGCCCAGGGGGGTGGTGGAGTCACCATCCCTGGAGGTATTTAAGAAACGTTTAGACGTGGCTCTTCAGGTCATGCTCTAGTGCCCAAGATTATTGGTTTGTGGTGGGGTGTTGTGTGTGGGGTTGCGGGTGTGGAGTTTAGTTGGTGGGGTGGTGTTTTTGGGTTTGTTTTTTTGGTTTTTTGGGTTTTTTTTGTTTGGTTGGTTTTTTTTTTTGGTTGGTTGGTTTTTTTTTTGGTTTTTTTTTTTTTTTATGTGGTTGGACTTGATGATCTCAGAGGTCCCTTCCAACCACTAAGATTCTGTGATTCTGTGATTTTGTGATTTTCTGTGGTGGCAGAAGTGACCTCTCAGATGTGATTTTTTTCTCTTCTAGGCCCTGGTGTACCTGTCTCCAGAAGACCTTCTGAAAGGGGAGATGGAAGAGAGCCTGGGCAAGGTGCAACTGGTGGTCGGCATCCTGAACTCATTCAAAGAGGTGTTTGAGGAGAGAAGGGAAAAACTGCACACGTACTATGAACCAGGCCGAGAAGTGAGAGAGTGGACCTTCCATGCCACAATGGTGTTTGCGAGGCTGGACAGCTTCCTGAAGAGACTGGAGATGGTGGAGGTGAGACTCCGGTTTGAAAAACATAGCAAGCCTTCAGGAGGGCTCTGTAGCCATGAGCTCACTTGCTGGCATCTTCCCTTTCTGTAGCTTCACCTGATGCCAGGGGATGGGGTCACTCTCTTTGCTGTTGCATCTCCTGTTAGAGCAAGGCCAGGGCCTTGTTTTACTCCTCAGTACTCCTCAGGACACTGAGCACTGTCCTGCTCAGTGTATGTATAAGCCTTGCAGTTGTGTCCTTTCGTCAGGGTGTAGGTGTGTCTTTTTGCTCCCAAGAGCCCTGTTGGGGCAAGAGAATGGGGATTACTGGGAGCTGTAGTTTGCCCAGCTGTAATAAAGCAATGCAATCTCCTACTCCCCCCGTTGCCATCAAAGAAACCCTTGAGCTGTGTCCTCCCTGACTTGAAGGGGCCACACACTCTCCTGGAGGCTGGGCAGCACTTGGCTGTGCCACATGAACCTGGGGAGGGACAGGGACACATTCCTCACCAGGTCATCCCATAACACCTTAACGGTCCATCCAGCTGGGGTGTCCCTGTTTGCTGAGGCTTGTAACTGTGGGGTGGTCACCTGAGGCAGGGACATTTGGTGCCATCCCTCAGCCCAGCACGGCCAAGGGCTCGGCCAGCTGGAGGGGGTGTTATTCTGCAGAGAGCAGGTCTGGGTGTCCCCTACATGCGAGGGCTCTCCGCTCTGTCCTTGTTGGGTGGCCGTGGTTGGAGACCACAGGCTGACAGCCACTGTGGGACCTATTCTGCAGATGCTGTGTGGACCTGTTCTCTCTCAGCCGTTAACAGCACACCACCATTTGCTGTCCACACACTTCCAAAGTGAATCTCTGTTTATTGTTGCCACGTTTCTGGCGTGTAGGCTGGGATGTGTGGTGCACAAGCTGCCACTGTTTACCTATCCAAAGGAAGGTCTGGCTTATTTTACTCCTTGTCTTGTTCTCTGCACTGGGACAGAAGGTTTTACTGGTTTAAGTACACTGTATATCTTTATTCATTCTTTAATTAACTGCATTGAAAACCGTCATGACTGGTGTCCATCTTAAAATTATTCCTAGTAATGGTTTCCAGTAGGGTTTGGTGTGCAGTAACCAGATCATGTAGTATAGACAGCATAGACAGGAATATAAGTAGACACAAGAGCAACTGCAGGTCATCGTGAGAACAGTATGAGTGACAGTAATTATGCAGTGTCACTCTGCAAAGGCTGGGGCACTGATTGCTCATTGCTAGGATACTGTGGATACCGGCTACAGGAAAATGTCATAAGGGGACTTTGAGCTGCACATGCAGCTCACTGTGCTTTTTGGCCAGTGCCTGTGTCCCCTGTCAATGGCTGTCCCACACCTCCAGGGACAGTGAAAGGCAGCAGTATATGTGGTCAGAGCGAGGGCATATGAGCTGTAAAACAATAATTAAAGGCATTGTGCCCACCAGCCTGTTCATCAGGAACCCTTTGCCTCTCCCTGTTTTTTTTCTCCCCCTTCCCTTCTTTCCAGGCAACCTTGTAAGACAAAGCAAGGGGCAGATCTTATTTCTGGGTTATTTTTGCCTTCCAAAGTATTTGTTAAAGTGACCGTGTGCTTAATAAATAGCACATGTGCATTTGTTTTCAAAATTTCACAAAAACTGCACTGAGGCCGGTGTATGAGTGACTCCAGTGACCGTGTGGGGAGAGAAGACTCTCTTTGCCCTTTGGTTCGTCTCACTGCTTCGCGTGGCGTGTCTGTTGTGAAACCAGCTGCTTGGGCTGGTGTTCTGCTCGCAGCCTCTTCTCTCAGAGGTGGGGCTGGGATCTCACAGCAGCCATCCCTGAGCTGTCAGGGACTTAGGAGCAGTTGTGCCCTTGGCTGGAAGCTGTTCCTGATAAGCCCAACCATGCCGGGAGCTGTAAGTGTGTGGCGTCTCCCCGCCGCTGCCTGGATCATCTCGGGGTGGCACCGACACCGGGTGATGCCCTGGTGTGCTGTGGGGAGCTCTGGGCTGTCACTCATTCAGCAGCTCTGTCCCAGGGGCACTGACACTGGCTAAATGCTGCCAGTCTGGGGGTGAAGCTCTGTGCCCACTTGGCTCTGTGTTCGGGGCTGTCCCCTGAGCCCAGAGCGAGCAGGATGGCCACCAGTACCTTCCTGTGCTGGAGGTCTGCACGTTGCTCCTGGTCCTCTGAGATAACAGACGTTGGACCAGCCCTACTAAAGAGACGGGTGGGCTGGTGGCAGGGCTTCCCAGTGCTGCTGCTGCAGCTGGGGGAGGGGGACAATTCCCTGAGGTGGTGGCACGGGGGGGCCAGGCCCTGCCAGGCTGCAGAGGGTGGGAAAGGAGGGACCCAGGACCTGTCTCGCCAGAGAGGGCTGGCTGGGCAGGGGACACAAAGTGGTTTTACTGAGCAGGACCTTTCGCACAGTTCAGATACCTGTAAATATTAGAGGTCTCCTTTTGCTTAAAACATTAAATTTTGGATTCTTTGCTGTGCTGGGTGACACATCAGGGTCTCATATGGTGCTTTGGATCTGTCCCCTAAATACCCTTAAAAGCAGTTTCATTGTTTCCATAGTAGTTTCAGTGGCAGCAGTAGGTCCCACTTGAGAGGGACATGTTTTAAGCAGCCATTGATGCCTGTGATGAGCAGGATCTGGCTCCCCCTTCCCACCTGTGGGCACCAGAGTGTGCTTGAGAAGGTCCTCTGGCCTGGCAACAAGCACTGCTCCATGTTGTGATAGCTGTTGTCATTTTGTTTGTCCCCATCTTAACCTGTGTATGTGCTCCCTTGAATTTGAAGGATCTCCTGGCAACAGCCTTGGACCTGATGAAGCTGGAGAAGATTGAGTTCAGCGGGATTAAAGGGAAGGCCCTGGGCCAGCAGGTGCTGGACATGTATGACGAGTTCCAGGAGGCGTACAAGGTGTTTGCAGAGAGAACCTATGACTGTCTTGACCTGACCAACATGGTAGGTGGAACCAGCTCGTGGGAACACCAGCAGCATGTGCATGTTTCCAAAGCAGCACCTTCCTCTGTGGTGGAGCCCTGGCTCATGTGCAGTCCTGCTGACTTCTTCCCACCTCCCTTCTCATTCTGTCACTGCAGGGAGCAGGGACCCACTGGCAATTCCTGCAGAGATTTGGGAGTTCTTTCAGGTCTGTATCTAGCATATCTTGCTAGTTCAACCAGGCCAAGTGCAAGGTCCTGCACCTGGGTGAAGGCAATCCCAGGCAGCAGCCCTGAGGAGAAGGACTTGGGAGTGTTGTTGTTTGAGAAGCTCAACATGAGCTGGCAATGTGTGCTGGCAGCCCTGGAAGCCACCGGGATCCTGGGCTACATCAAAAGAAGTGTGGCCAGCAGGGCCCTTCTGCCCCTCTGTCCCTCTGCTCTGTTCTGGTGAGACCCCACCTGGAGCACTGTGTCCAGCTCTGGAGCCTAGCGCAGGAAGGACATGGACCTGTTGGAATGGGGTCAGAGGAGACCACAGAGATGTGGAGAGGGCTGGAGCTCCTCTGCTGTGAGGACAGGCTGAGAGAGTTGGGGGGGTTTAGTCTGGAGAAGAGAAGGCTCCGGGGAGACCTTAGAACCCCTTCCAGTCCCTAAAGGGGCTACAGGAGAGATGGGGAGGGACTCTTGATCAGGGAGGGGAGCCATAGGACAAGGGGGAAGGGTTTGACAACTGAAAGAGGGGAGACTGAGATGAGATCTGGGGAAGAAAGTCTTCGCTGTGAGGGTGGTGAGAGCCTGGCCCAGGTTGCCCAGAGAAGCAGAGTCCCTTTGCTTTCGTGCTCTTGGTACCTGGCATGCCTGATGACAGCCGGCTCGGGTAACCTCTGGGGATGTGTTTGCTCGTGTCTAGTTGCACGCATGACATCTGTTGCTCTCAGAATTCAAGGATGTTGTGTTTTATTATCAGTAGTGCTTTTATTAAGGGAATATTCCTAGCCTGCTGGGTCATGGCTTAGTGGCCCTCCGTTTCCCAGATGCTCACACCAGCATGTATTGTACAAGCAGGTCAAAGCAAAGGTGCTGCAGGGCCTCCTTATGGTTTATTCCAAAGCTCTTGCTCTTGGCTTTGACCCTGAGCAGTGTAGATGGGGTGAGCTATGACGGAAGGGTGGGAATGGCATTTCTAACGGGGTCTGTGACCTGTGGTTGTGTCTGATCTCAAGATTTTTGATTTCTTCTGCTGCTTGTCCCATTCAGCCGGGGTCAGTTTGCTGCATCTGGTTCGCAGGACAGAGTTAGGCCTGTCCACGCAGCTGGGAAGGAAGCTCTAAGACTGGAGTGGCCTCCGTGGTGAGGAGCTCCTGACCTCCTGCTTTGCATCCTGTAGCTTCCAGTACATCTCTGCAGTGAGTGGCGTGTGCCCAGTGCTCTCTGGCATGGTCTGACTGGAAAGCTGCTTGTTCCATGTTGCCTATCCTTCAGGAGGGAAGGCACAGAAAGAACAGTGATGGTGACTCTGCTTGGTTTTGGTGACCCCAAGGCCTTTGGTTGACTCTGAGTCATGCTTGTTCTTTCAGTGCTTGAGTTTTGTGCCCTCTGTGACTTTCTAGAGCCTCTTTTTTTGAGCTAACATATGGCATCTGGTCCTGCTGGAGCTCAGCAGTGAGAATAGCAAAAGCTGTTGCCTTATGCTTTGTCCTTTCAAAAAAGGGAAACATGACCTAATTTTTAGTGGCTTTGTCGAAGGTAGGACAGAAGCACTGAAGTCGCTCAGTTTGTCAAGTTCAGTCTTTGATTTGGCCTCTTTTACCGGTAGGAAAACAAACCTGAATCTTATGCTTGAAATTCAAAGGATTTATTACACTTGGAGCAAGAAAAGCAGTACCAGAAGATGATGGAAATGACAGAAACACAAAACTGTTGAGGTTGGAAAGGACCTCTGGAGACCACCTAGTCCACGTCCCCTCCTCAAAGCAGGCCCAGCTAGAGCAAAGCTGTGACCAGGCAGGTTAAATATCTCCAAGGTTGAATATATCCAGGGATGGAGACTCCACAGCCTCTGGGCAACCTGTACCAGGGTTTTGAAACTGCCTTTATTGTTGCCCCACTTAAGGCAAACTCAGGATTAAAACCACGGGCTTGTTTTGGCTTGAAAGGAGATTGGATTTGGAACCTCAGGAGGTGCATCTCTGGGATTTCTGAATGATGCCAAGTCTGCAGGCCAGGTCAGGGGGAGAGGGTGTGGAAATAGTCCATCTGTGTTCTAGGCTGAAGTCCTCATTGGACTGTGGAAGGCCCTCAGAACCACAGGATCCCTCCTGGAGGGCCATGATCTCAGTCGTGGGACAGGACAGAAAAGTCCTCAGGCTCCATGGGGCTTTGCCATGCTGCAATGGCTGAAGGGTGGCCAGAGGAGTGGTTTAACTCGTGCTGAATAAATGGAGGAGAGATCTCTGGATCCAGGGGTTGAGGTATGTTCCTGGTGCCTCATGACTCGCTGTTCTGCTTTCTCGCAGGAGTTTGAACAAGACGCCTTTGATTTCCAGCAGAAAGTAGAAGACATCGACCGTCGGCTGGGCACTGTTTTCATCCAGGCTTTCGATGATGCCTCGGACTTGGAGCACGCCTTCAAGGTTTGTCTGTCACCTCCCTTCTCTTTTGTGGAAGGGAAATTGGGGCGAAATCCCCCAGATGAGGCCAGGCAGTGCTGTGGGGACAGCACGTCGGTGTCTGCTGGTGGGAATGGACAGCGGGATCATGAGACCTGTGGCTTCTGGGCTGCTCTGGGCTAGTGATGCTCAGGCTGGTGGGGCCCTCCCAAACTGTCAAGTGGTGGAGCTGGCAGCGGAGTATTTGCTGAAAGCTCTGGAAGTATTTCTGCTCTTCCCATTCAGGCATAAACAAAATAGACATTCGTTCAGATTTAGAAAGAGTAATCAAAGAAATTACTCAAATTAGGCTTTTGGGTGCTGAGACTTTTACTTGTGGCTCTGTGAGCTGAAGGAAATTATGATTTTTCTAGGATTTCTTGGTGAGAACCACTGTTAAAAATGAGGTGATTATTGTTAATATCAATTTGATAATATTATGGACTCATGGAATCATGGAATTGTCAGAGTTGGAAGGGACCTCTAGAGATCATCCAGTACAACTCCCCTGCTAAAGCAGGATTGCCCAGAGCACATCACTCAGGGCTGCATCCAGGCAGGGCTTGAAGATCTCCAGAGAAGGGGACTCCACACCCTCCCTGGGCAGCCTCTTCCAGGGCTCTGCCACCCTCACCCAAAAGAAGTTTTTCCTCATATTTGAATGGAACTTCCCATGTTCCAGCTTGTGCCCATTGCCCCTCATCCTGTCACTGGGAACCACTGAAAAGAGTCCGGCTCCATCATCTTTCAACCCACCCTTTAGATACTTGTCATCATTAATAAGGTCTCCCCTCAGCCTTCTCTTCTCCAGGCTCAAGAGTCCCAGCTCTCTCAGCCTTTCCTCATCAGGGAGGTGCTCCAATCCCTCCATCATCTTAGTTGGACTCTCTCCATCAGTTCCCTGTCTCTCTTGAACTGGGGAGCCCAGAACTGGACGCAGTATATTCCAGTTGTGGCCTCCCCAGTGCAGAGCAGAGGGGGAGAATGACCTCCCTCGACTTACTGGCCACACTCTTCCCTACACAGCCCAGGATTCCATTGGCCCTCTTGGCCACAAGGGCACATTGCTGACTCCTGGATAGTTTACTATCCCTTGGGATCCCCAGATCCTTTTCCTCAGAAGTGCTTTCCAGAAGATTCACCCCTAACCTTAATATATGGATGTATTTCAGTTTTGGAAACTGAGGTTTTCTCAAAACAACGCTGTTTTGGTTACCAGCTGATCTACCTTCCAGAAAAAAGAAATGGTATTTTCTGAAAAATTTCAATATAAGTGTTTGTAGAAAGGACTGTAGAAAGTGACAGCCTTTATCTTTCTAAGGCTTTTGAGAAAATAGCGAATTTTGAAGCATTTTAAGAATGACAGTTGGAATCTGGTTCATGCACTGAGAAAGTCTGTGACATAGGGAGGGACTATTTGGAAAAGTAGGGTAAAGAAAAAGAAATTTCCCTATTCCATCATGCCCATCGGTGCAGACATCTGGGCTTGTAAGGAAAATCCCAGTGAATCTCTCAGCACAAGTTGGGGTTGTAAATTTTTTCCCCTTTCTTTCCCTGCTGCTTCCCCTCCCCAGCTGCTGGACATGTTCGGGAGCCTTTTGGAGCGACCAGTCATCGCTGCGGATGCTGCTGACAAATACTCCGTCCTCATCAGCATGTTCAGCAGTGCCGTGGACCACGCTCGGCTCATCTACGCCAGGCACATCCAGGCAGAGCTGGAGCACGGTGTGTGGCATGTGCTGAGTAAAATTGATGTTACAAGAAACTGGATTTAGATTATTTTTGGGGGGAAAATAATTTGATTTTTCTAAGGAAACTAAAACTTCCCGAATTGGAATTGTTTTCAGCCTCTGTAGCTCCTAGAGGAAATGGAAATGCTGGGGAAAGCTTTGTTCTTGGTATTAAAGCAAATAATCTGTTGGGGGGAAAATAGCTAAAGTTTCTCAAGTGTGTGTATGTATGTGGGATGTGAGAGGGAACGAAGACACACACTGAGCCTCTTTCCCCAGCAAGGCTGTGACAGGGGCTTCTTTCCACACTCGTGTGCTGCCCCGAGCACCCCAATGGGACTTGCAAACCCACCCATCTGCTCCCTGATATGAATTTATTGTGTTTCCTTTTTCACGCTTTAAATGCAAAGTATATGAGTGGGACTTTGTAACCAAGAGTTTAATCAGCCTTTTCCAGGTTTATTGTTTCCCATGAAGTTGCGCACAGGAGGGAATGGTAGGTCCCTATCAGATCATGAGTATTAGAGTGTACATTTTTGAACAATAACTCATTTACTTACCTCAGAAAGACTGTGCTGGAGCCAGGCAAGTCTGGAAGAGGCAGCACTACTGGAACCACTGCAGGTTAACAAAGGGAATGGAGAGATTTGTGGAGGATGAGTTCATCACTTGCTGTGAATTTGAGGGGGGTTGTTCTGTGGGTGTTAGATGAGGTGATCAGAACTAGCTCCTGCTCAGAAATCCCTCCCTCAGTGTTTGTGGGGAGCCAGGAGTGCACCACAGGCAGAGGATGCCTCTGTGTCACCTCTGTTTCTACCACGTGCTGGGCTTCTCCTTTGCTCTCAGGTCCCTGGGAGACTTGCCCTGGTCACAGACATATGTCAGTGTAGCAGATGTTTGGATTTAAGGAGGGAAGCTGAGAAATCGGAACAGTTGAGTTGGTTTTGATGTATCTTTGGGGTTACAAGTGCAGTGTTCAGTCAAATGCTGTTTCATGTGCCCTCCTCAGGTTCCCCCCCAGTGCACAAGAACATGCCACCAGTAGCTGGAGCACTGGGCTGGGCTCAGGAGCTGCGAGCACGAATCCAGGTGCCATTTGGTCACTTGGGGCACATCCCACATCTGTGAGTGTCCATTCCAGATAAGTTGCTTTATGACAATCTTGATATCTTTTCACTAATCAATCTGATTTTTCTTTCTGTGCTGGCCGTTATCCCATGGTTATAGCTGAAATAATTCTGAGTCAGAGAGATGTGAAGTGATTGTGCTGGTGCTTTTCAGCTTCCCTGTGATCATTTTTATAAGAAACTCATTAGTTGGATTTGGTTTGAAGTGGTTAAGAGGCACACTGGGATAGTACATGGGCTATTCAGCTTTCAGACCTTGTCCTGCAATTGGAAGAAGTATCGAAACCTTTCCTGCTGCCATCCCACCCAGCCTGTGTTCCAGCACCTCCCTGGGAGCAGCCCAGGCCCCGGGCCTGGCATCGTCCTGGCTGTGACAGGCAGAAACGAGGTGGACTGGACTCATCTAAGGTGGATTGATGGAGCTTGTTTTCAGGTGGGTGAAGAAATGAGGACCTGGCTGGGCACTGGCAGAAGACAATGTGCTCAGCGTTAAACAAAGAAGCCGTCTTCCAAGGTCAAGGAAAGAAGCTGGTGCTGGAATAACCATTACCTGAATAATTGTCATTGTGGGTGCTCTTGGAGAAAGGTGGCCCCACGCTGACAGCTGCCGCATCTCAGATGTCATGGTTTTGACCCTCAAACCAGGACATCAGGGTACCATGTGAGACAGCATTTAAGAGCCTTGTGAGCAAAGCAGGGTTGGAACATTGAAGGTGCTCCAGGGACTGCACCCTGTAGCTCACAGGAATGGCTTTGCTTGTCCTGGACGGGATTCTGAGTAAATGGATCCACTTTTATGTGCTTGACCAAAATAAGCCAATTCCATCACCATGCAGTACTTGTAGCCTTCCCTCACACTGTGTTACCATTGAGTAACTGTCTTTAAGCACATGGTTATTCTGCAACAGTAAAAGACGTGAGTGCAATGACACTGGCTTTTGGACCGTTCCCAGCACAGAGCCCCAGTTACCGTCTCTGGTTTGAATCCAAACAGCAAATTTTGTAAACTGTGAGGAAGGACACAGATCTGCATTTTGCATTGATTTTCTTTCCCCTGTTCAGAGCAGTTAATAACATGCCCTGCAGCAGCGGTGACTCGATGCTGTTTCCTACGTGCAATCTGAAAGGGAAAAAGGATTAAAAAGGAAAACCAAAGATGGTTTTGCTGCGGTTTCTTAGGGGTTTGTTTACTTCTAGAAGGTTTGATCAGCAGTTGACCAGTGCCGACTGCTTGGGCGCTTCCTTTGCTAGATTTTGTTTAAGTTAATGCAGGTTTTGTCAAAACGTCCTCCAAAATCAACAACCATGTTCAGGAAAACTAGGATATTAGAGTAGAATAGAATATTTGAGTTGGAAGGGACCTACAAAGATCATCTAGTCCTGCTGCCTGGCCACTTCAGGTTGAGCAAAAGTTAAATCATCTTATGAAAGACATTGTCCAAACACCTCTTAAACCCTGCCAGGCTGGGAGCATCAACCGCCTCTCGAAGAAGCCTGTTCCAGGGTTTGACCACCCTCTTGGTAAAGAAACCCTTCCTCATGCCCAATCCAAACCTCCCCTGCTGCAGCTCTGAACCATTCCCAGGCGTCCTGTCCCTGGATCTCAGGAGAAGAGCTCAGCACCTCCTGCTCCACATCCCCTCAGGAGGCTGCAGGAGTTGAGACGAGTTGACATGGTGCTGGGGGACATGGTTTAGTGATGACTTTTTTTGTCAGAGTTAGGTTGATGGTTGGACTAGATGATCTTTAAGGTCCTTTCCAACCTAGATGATTCTATGATTCTATAAAAACACCCCAGGGAGAGCGCGCTTGGATAGCCTTTGTGCAGTGAAATGATTTTGGGTGACGTGGCAGGGTTGAAATCCAGGGTCCCCAGCCAATTAGAAGGCTGCCTGCAAACTGGTGGGTGATCTTGGGAAAGGAGTAAATACAGATTTACAGCCTCACGGAGCAAAAGGTAATGCTGCGCTTGTCTGTTGTGTTGACAGCTGCCTGGACTCCGCTGAAGGACGAAGGGTGATACAGAAGTATGAAGAAATGATCCAGTTGCTCAACAGGTAAGTGGTGGTTCAGGCAAGGCTGTAACTGCAGGAAAAATCATTCTTTTCCTCTAAGCCACTTTCCAGCACACTTACCAGCCCAGGGCCTGGGAATGTCCCTTTCTAGTTCCCTCTGAATTTCTGATGAGAGGAGAAGTCCAGTTGCTCTATGCTACTGCCTTTCTGTGACATCTTGAGACGGGAAGAACGGGAGCCAAAATGGTGAAACAAGCTTCTTTTGGATGTAGAAGCTGCTGTGGTGGAAAGCCTGGGCTGACTAGAAGTCTCAGTCCACTTGTGCCCATTCACAGAGAGTATTTACAGTAGCTGTAACGTTTATATTCCACCATTTGGAATGGGATTCACTGCCCCTGACTTAATATCTTAGCGTTTGGTGTTACATCTGAACTGTTCATTCTGCGCTTGCCCTTGGGCAGAGCCCCCTCCCCAGGAAGGAGATGTCTCTGCAGGACCTGCTCTCTGTCAGTGAGGAAGGGAGCCAAGATACCCGGGTGCTGGGCGCTGCTGGGCAGTGGGAGGGAGCCCTGCTTCTGGTTACCAAAACACAGGCTGAATAATGATGGTAGAGCCTTTTGGAAG
>JAHREE010000116.1:1223724-1338562 GCA_033628505.1 Tringa tobata | reverse complement strand
CCCCTTCTTTGGAGATTTTCAAGACCTGCCTGGATGCAGTCCTGAGTGGCATGATCTGACATGCTCTGGGTGGTCCTGCTTTAGCAGGGGAGTTGGACTAGATGATCTCTATGGTCCCTTCCAACTCTAAAAAATTCAGTGAAATTCAGTGAAACTCCATCCATCCCGGTCTGGGTGTATGCACCCATCCTGCTTGACGCTTTGGCAATGTCCAGTAGCTGCTTATCTACTGCTTTAGGCTAAATGCTGCTGAAAGGCTGTCTCCAAATCTGAATCCTGTGCTAAAAATGGTACTTGAGGGATATTTTCCCTCCTGACTTCCCTCTCCTGACCTCCCTTCCCTCCCCTCCTGATGCTGTCACTGGTTTTTGGATGTTTGTCTTTGAAGCTGTGTTGTTTATGGAGATGGTGTGGATAGGTTTTTAATATTCCCTCATGTTCTTCGGGCCTCAGAATTGGACTAGGCTTTCATGCCTTCATCTGCTGGCTTGGTAGCTACGTGGTGGATGTTTCTTTTTTTTCTGGCAGGTATCAGGAAAAGCTTTATGTAGACTGGTCCCAGACAATCTCTGAAAAATTGCAGTACAACCTCACTCAACCGCTCATCCAGCGAGATCCAGGAACCAAACTGATCACAGTCAATTTTGATCCCCAGGTAAAAGCTACTGCCCATTACCTTTCCTGCTAGCCCACAGGCATGTCTCCAGGCTGTGACCCACTGTGGGTGGGGGGTCTGGTGGGACTGGTACTAGATCTGTTCTGCTGAGGTCCCTGGAACCCCTTCTGTGATGGGTAGCATGAATTTACCGTCGTCTGTGGGCTCTATCTCCTGGTAAAACATCAGGATTGCAGTTTAAGCAGAGCACATTCTAGTTAAAGCCAGTGGCAGAAAGTCCCTGAGCAGCCAGATGTTTAACTGGTGTTGCAGTGTCCAGACCCAATTTGATACTGGTGTGGGGAGTGTTGGGGCAGCATCTACAGAGGTGGGTTCATGTTGTGTATCTGAATCTGGGCTTCCTGAAAGGGTACAAAAAACCCAGGAAAGGTTTGATTTGTTACCCCAGTGTTGTGGCTGTTGGGTTTCCTTTATTGTGGTGTAGGAGGTTTTTCTCTGTCCCCTAGAACTCCCCTAGAGCCTGTCTCCAGCACAGGGAGGGCTGACCACCCCGCCCTGCCCACAGCAAAGCAGGGCTCCAAGCCAGCAGTGTGTGCAGATGCATTGAAAGCTTCTGGGGTCTGGTGGGACCAGGGTCTGTCAACTGTAAAAATGCCATTTGCTGGGGAGACGCTGAGTCTCAGGGGCCTGGGGAAAATGTGCATCAAAACCTTCCCCTGTTCCCTGGGGGATCTGCTGTTAAAGGAAGGTGTTTAGGTTTCAGAGCTCGTTCAAGCTTGGCCCTCAGTCCAAGGATTTGACTTGGAAGAGAGCTTGGAAGCTCTCTTGCTGAGGTGGGAGCCCCAGGGGATGTTCTCCGCCCTTCACCCTGGTGACAGGATTTGGAGCCTGGGATGTGCTGACCCTGCCTGTTCTCAGCTCCAGGCTTTGAGTGCTTCTGCATTGCTCTTTTCCGCTTCCGTTCTGAGGACTGCCTGATGTCCTCAGGTGCTGGTTGAGCAGCCCCTTCATGCACTCTGGAATAGATAGGAGTACGTCATTTTGACTCGAGAGAGGAAGTGTTTGCAGCCCATCAGCATGGAAGAGTCTTCCAGAGCTCTCCTTTCATGAGGGAGAGGGAAAGAGGGGAAGACGCCCTTGGACCCATTGTGGGCCCAAGGGGGTTGCAAAGGTCCAAAGGGGGTGCAAAGAAGGAGAGGAGCTTGGTTCTGTCTCACTTGCCCTCTTGCTCCCTCAGTCCCCTGGTTTTTCCTTTCCTCCCACCCCGTTCTCCTTTGTCCACCCTTCCTCAGTGCCCCCTGCACCTTTCAGCCCTTCTTTCTTCCTTTCTTGTCGTTGTGTTCATTGTCACTTTGGCATTGTAGACACTGTGTTACCACTTACCTTCCTGACTTGCAGTGCAGGTTTTGCCACCCCCTCAGAGGGACCTTCCCAGGTGTCTTGGCCACCTCTCTTAGGCGTTGGGTTTTGGCTAACGTAGGCAGTGGTGGAGAGGTTTCAGTAACCCCTGTCTTGTCCCCCCAGGCGGTGACAAAGGCCATGCAGTCTCTGCCCTTGTGGCTTCGCCTGCTCATACCTGCAGCTTTCCAGTTTTCCTGTCAAAAATAGGGGCAGGGAACTGGGACGAGAGGGTGTGAATGGGACAGGGTCGGAGAGAAATTTCTTCCCCATGTCTTCACAGGAAGGGACGATGAAACCTGCCAACCTAAGGGAAAGATGATTTTTAGGAAGCTGCCCCCCCAGCTCAGCCTCAGCCAGGAGTGGTCCTCACCCTGGTACTGCCCAAAAAACGTACCCAGTACTGTAACAACACCTGAGTTCCAGGAGCATTTGACCTCCCACTGACTACTAAACTGAGCAAAGATTTTTAGTCTCAGAAGTGATATATCGCACTGGAAGACCTTGCTGCTCCCTTTGTTGCAAGGACTTATTTACACTTGGCTTTATAATTCAATAATCCCCCTCAATCCTGTCCTATCACAACTCAAACACACACTGGCACTGAGTGCTTTCAGTTGGGCTGGGAGAAGTGTCCAGCAGAAGGTAGCTGTAGGAGGATTTGAGTCACTGGGCTTGGGACCATGTTGGTTTTTTTGGTTTGTTTGGGTTTTTTGTGGTTTTTTTTCATGCCAGTCAGCCCAGCAAACCAACACAACTGGAGCCATCTTATCTTTCACTTAGATAACTGCTAAGTTATTTAAGCTCCTAAGTTATCAGCTGCCCAGAGAGGTGGTGGAGTCCCTGTCTCTGGAGACATTCAAAACCCGTCTGGATGCATTCCTGCATGACCTGCTCTGGCAGGGGGTTGGACTGGTGAGCTCCAGAGGTCCCTTCCAACCCCTCCAATTCCGTGGTTCTCTGAACTGCTAAGCTCTGCTTGCAGGCGCGTTGTTGCTGAAGGACTCTACTGATGAGGATAACTGAAAGGACCAGAGGTCATTGTGGCTTTTCGAGGCTGCACAGAGTTTACGGGGAGGGTAGTTATAGAGCTGTCTGTCTTTGGTTGGGAAGAAAACCAGAGACAAAGATCAATGAGAAACAGATGGTGTGGACCAGGAGGTGTCTGGGCCCTTTTGAGAGCATTCTGCTTTGTTCAGCAGGAACTCCCTCAGATGCTCAGAATTGACTGGAGAGTGTTGGCCAAAGGAACGGGGAGGATTGTCCCATGTTCTGCTCTCTGCTTTGTTTCTCCAGCTGGTGTCGGTGCTGAGGGAGGTGAGCTACCTGTCTGGCAGCCCAATGGGAGCCATCCCACCAACGGCAGCAGAAATCTATTCCTCCAAAGAATCATACCAGAAGGTGGTGGCCAACTTGGAGCTGATGGTGAACAGATATAACAAGGTCCTGAAGACAGTCCTGGAAGTGGAATACCCTCTGATACAGAGGCAGCTGTGGGATATTAACTTGAAGCTGAAAGAGGCAGAAGAAACCCTGAACTGGAAGATGGAGGGTGAGCTAGCTCTGTGTTAGGGAGAAGGAGCACACGCACTTGGGTCTCAGCAGATTCCCCCATGTGCCCAACCTCCATCACCTGGTTCCCAGCTGCAGTTCCCAGCAGGGTAGGGGACTCCAGCAGAGCCAGCACTGGGGAGGTGAAGGGCAGCCCCCAGCTTGCCTGCTCCTACGCACCTTCCCTTGATCTTCTCGGGCTGTGGACAGGATCCTGCTCCTTCAGGTCCAGCCTGGGCTTTTGGGGAGCAGAGGCTGCCCCCTTAGCAGTGTCACCAAGGAGATGGCAACATCTGGGTTTGCAAGAGCTGGCAAGGCCTTGCAAAGCCAGAGGTTGAGGCATCTGCTCGCTGCTGGTGCTGCCCCACCCTGTGCCAGCCCAAGTGACCCGTTGTGTCCCCAAGGTGCTGCCTTCTCACCCACTAGCACAGGGGGTGGAAAGCCTTGGCCCAGCCACCTAGCACTGGGATGGACTTGTCCCAGGGAGAGCCAGGGCCACCTCATTTCTTCTCCAAAGGATGCAATACTGCAGCTGGAGTTGGGCTCTGTGCGCTTTGGGATGGTTTAACCAGTGTTCTTCCTTGATTAGTTTTAACTGCAAAGCAGAGAGGAGAAAGACAGTTTGTTTCCTCTTGGTGAAAGCAAACTGCTCATGCGTGGAATATATATTTCTGTCATCAGGCTTGTGGCATGGACAGGAACAAGTGTCCTCCCTTGGGAACACGCAAAGCAAAAGGCCTCACGCTGGAAGTCTCTTTCTCCGTTGCACAATAAAGATGAAGGGCTTTTCCTGCAGATGAACCTTATGTTCCCTGCATCTAAATGCAGCCCTTGGTGGTGCCTGGGGCTGCCACAGCCCTGGTGTCAGGGGTGAGGTCCCTGCTCCGGTGGTGGTGGCAGGGACACTCGGCCTGTCATCCTCCCCATGCTGCTCACTCCCGTAGCCTTCAGTGGAGATCAAAGCTGGGCAGAGGGAAGTGGGAACTGGCAGACTTCCCTGTGGGGGCGGCACTCCTGGCAGAAAGCAGAGGCTGTGGCTCTCTGTACCGTGGCTTCTTGGGGTAGGAGGGGGCTCAAAGTGGCTCTGTTGGTCAAGATGGTGAGTCTGTTGCGTTACTGTAAGTGAGAAATACATGAGACCATGGGGAAGAAGTCAGAGGCTGGTCTAAAGGAGGGTGCAGAAGAGCTTGGCCCAGCAGTTCTGAAAACAAGTAGTCAATCATCTCATTTCTTATCAGGTGTCTGGGATCACATCTCCATGGTGATGGATGGTGTCCATGACCTCGAGCGGAGGACACAGAAAGCCAAAAATAACGTTGAGGAGATTCAGAGCATCGTGCAATCATGGGCGCCGCCCATATTTGAGAGAAAAGATTGTAAAAAGGACTTTCTGATAAGCCTGGAGGACTGTCAGGACTGTCTGGAGAGGCGTTACAGCCTGGTCAGAGAGTCGGGACAGAGGATTCATTCGCTGGTGAAGGTGAGGGGGGACCTTCCCCAGGGCTTTGTTGGCTCTTCATAGGCTCCGGGTGTCTCACCGCTCTGGTGAAGATGTCCAGAGCTGTTTCACCTTAAAGTTAATTCCCTTAACTCATTTGAAAATCTTACCCAGTGTTAATTAATAATAGCTTTAATGAGTGTGCTGGCGTGGCTGTGTGGTGCTGGGTCCCCAGTTCAGGACAGGAACAGGAGCAGCCCCAGCCCAGCTCAGTCTGGCTGCCGGTCCTGGCTGCTGTGGAGCCACTAGAGGGGAGTCGTGCATCAGGCATTGGGATCCTGCTCAGAGGAAAAAACCTCTGAAATATTTACCTGAAAACAGAGAGGCATCTGGCTGTGGCTGACCTTTCTGTTGCAGACTTCTTGTCTCTCTGTGGGAGTGGGAGGTGACACTGACAGTCCAGGGAGAAGCTGAGCGACAGGAGAAAAGCGGCTCTCCAAAACCTCAGGACTTTCCAGCGGCTTTGCCAGAGCTGAGAGCTGAGAGTCATCTTTGCAGGCCAGGAGACAGCCCAAAGCCATGCTCCACACCTGCCCAGAGCGAAGTGTTGTGCGTGGCAGGGACAGCACCTTGGCCTGAGGGGTGATAGTTTTTAGATCCAGCCCTCTCCTGAGGGTCACCATCTGACCTTGGACCCTGGAGAGAACCGACTGATCCTCTCTGGGACACTGAGCGCTTGTTGCTCACCTTACTTTGCTGTCTGCAGCCAGCCCCGGGCATCTAAGCCCCTTCTCTGCACATTGAACCCATGGTGAGGATTTTCCCATGCCCGTGTTGTTCTGCTGCCATAGCCATAACAGACTAAGCCTCCTCCAGCTACCGCCCAAAAGACCAGGGCACTTCCTAGGTTGGCCAAGGAGAAGATGGGGCTGTGGTCCTGGCAGGAAGGCTGGCACCAGTGGTGTAGGGGCATGCCAGTGCTGCTTATAGGGGCAGGACCAGCTGTAAAGCAGCATGAAGGTCCTGGGGAGGGATAGGCACCGTGACCCGTGGTGTCCCCATGCCTCTGTCCTGATGTGCTGGTCAAGCCTGGAGGAGCAGCATCAGCGGAGGGGCCCAGTTCCTTCCTACTTCTACTCTGCAGTGGTGAGGCCACAAGTGCAATACTGCATCCAGTTCTGTTCTCCCCAGTTCAAGAGATACAGGGAACTGATGGAGAGAGTCCAGCATAGGGCAACTAAGATGGTTAAGGGACTGGAGCATCTCCTTGATGAGGAAAGGCTGAGAGAGCTGGGACTCTTGAGCCTGGAGAAGAGAAGGCTGAGGGGAGACCTCATTTACATTCACAAGTACCTAAAGGGTGGGTTGAAAGATGATGGAGCCGGACTCTTCAGAGGTTCCCAGTGACAGGACGAGGGGCAATGGGCACAAGCTGGAACATAGGAAGTTCCATTCAAATATGAGGAAGAACTTCTTTCCGGTGAGGGTGGCAGAGCCCTGGAACAGGTTTCCCAGGGAGGGTGTGGAGTCCCCTTCTCTGGAGATCTTCAAGCCCTGCCTGGATGCCGTCCTGAGTGATGTGCTCTGGGCAACCCTGCTTTGGCAGGGGAGTTTTACTGGATGATCTCTAGAGGTCCCTTCCAACTCTGACAATTCCGTGATTCCTGTGGACTTCCCCTTTCTCTCCTGTCAGCAGAACATGGTGGGAGTCCCTAAGGGGGCAGGGCCCTGGCTCGCTCTGTTGAGAGCTGAAGAACCCAGCTACAAGGTCTCACCTCGTGGAGCAGCAGCTTTAGGTTGGTTCAGGCCCAACTGGCAATGCCACTGTCACATGTGCCATGTCATGGCCGGGAATGGCACCCTCTCCTCTGCCCCCATACGTGGAATTCTGCCAACGTGGACCCTGCCACCACAAGCGTTGTGCACTGATTGCTGCTCAGGCCAAGCTGGGCCATGTTTTTTGTTGAGACCATGTGTTTAGAGCCCCTGGCAGGGTGAGGAGAAGGAACACTCATAGCAAGGCAGGGGACAGGATGACAGCAGAGTGGGTACATGGCCTGGCCTTGTGGGGATGGAAAGAGGAAATCCAGGAAGGATGGGTCCCTGCTGTGACCCAGTGAACCCTGAATTTCCTGACTGGGAGCTTGCCTGGAGGAAGGGAACACAATGAGCTGAGGAGGGGGCTCATTAGCCAACCTTTTTCTCCTGATCCCAATCTTTATCTGTTTTTACACAGTTTATTTAAAAACCCTTTCTTGAATTTAAAAGTTCTCTTTTAAAGAGAGACCATCTTTTAAAGAGACCATCAAATGGTCTTGATGACCATTTTAGGGCAGAGATGTGAGAAGTCCACCTTGAAGGCCTCGGCCACTCAAGGTGACATTATACGGGCCACCAGGGCTGGGTCTTTGTGCATTGGGACGAGCCCTGGAGACATCTGAGCACCCGCTGCCCCGACTGTGCAGAGCAACCACGAACCCTGTAGCCTCGGAGCAGAGGGAGGAGAACGTGTCCTCTCTTGGCAAAGCTGCTAAGCCTCCTCTGCACTCCGTTTTTAGCTTGCAATTGTTTTCAGCTGTTTTAGATGACAAAGCAGCTCCTTGAGAGAAGAAGCAAATTGTGGCCAGCAACAACATCTGTCTGTCTGGTTTCCCACCCCTCCGCGAGACTGGTACCCATATGCTCACTGGCATCCATCCGTGTCTGTGGGCAGCTCTCCTGTAGGACAGACTCAGCCCTGCTGTATTTGAAGGCATCTTTTTTTTCTTCCAGGAAAACCAGAACCTCTTGCTTGCAGACCCAGCATCTGATGTCTGGAAGGCGTATGTGGATTATGTGGATGAGATAGTCCTGGATGGACTCTTCACTGCCATTGAGAGCTCCCTCAAGTACCTCCTGGAAAACACAGGTGACTGAGGGTTCCTCTCCCCTGGCCATGATGGCTGCATCAGGCTCACCAGAGGGAGGTTTCTGCTTTGTGCTCTCCCTCATGCTCGAGTTGCTTTCTTCGTCCTGGCGTTCTGCTCTTCCTCTTGCACTGTCTACAGCAGGTGCTGGGGAGCCTCCAGACACTCCGACCCCCAGTCCTTGGAGCAAAGCATCCCTCAGAGGGAGGGATGGAGATGACTCTGCACTATTTGCAGGAATTAACGGACAGACATCCAAAACTGAGATGTCATCCCAAGTCTGTGCTTGGGTATCAGCCATCTCCCATGGTCAAAGCATCGAGGTGACACAATCTTTCAGTTGTGGAGAGTCTTGAGAGCCGATTCTGCTGTTGAAAGGCATGAAAGAAAAACCTCAGTCCCTGAGCATTAGTCCAGTGAAGAGATGGGATGGGTTCAGGAGTCACTAAATCAGACCTCTCAGCTCAAGCTGCTGTGGAGGATCACTCACTGCTGAGAACAGCCTGTGTCCAGCTACAGAATGTCTCCAGGAGTGCTGCCATCCTGGGTGTGGGGGCACACCGAATTGGAGAATTGCATCCAGTTCTTCACCATCTTGTTAAAAACATGCACATAATTTCACGTTGGTATTTGGCTTCAGTTTCCAGCCTGGGTTTTTTTCATGCCTTTCTCCACTAAATTAAAGAGCCTCTTGGTTCCTGTTGTTTTTCTCCTCTGCAAGTACTTATGTGCTGTAATTGTTCAGCTCTCAGACTCCCTTTTGATTAGCTAAAGAGCCTGGTCTCTTTAAGGCTTTCCTCCTCTGCATTTTTTCTGCTTTTTAAATCACTTGTGTCTCATCTGTTCTCCAGTATCTCCTGTGGGTACCAGAACATCAGCTAGTTTGCCAGCATCACCTCCGTGTTGTGTGCAGACACAGTGTCACTGCACCCAGCGAGTGTGTGTGTGTGTGATCACACCTGTCTGCTGTCTATCTGGGGCATGTGTGCATCTTGTGGTGGGATGTTGGTGGCTCAAGATCACTTTTCTGCCCTTGAAAAAGATCCTGGCATCTCTGTTCTTCCTTACCAGATCCCAAGGCAGGGCTCCCCCCGCTGTTTGAGGTGCAGCTGGACTTGGTGATCCCAGATTTGATATTTCGTCCCTCCTTGGACCCTGGCACAAATGATGGCTTCTATGACATGATGGAAAGTCTTCTCAATGACATCTACCGGATCTCATCATTGGTGCCCAGGCTGGCTGAGCACAGCGGCTTCCCCCACTACCAGGTGGGTGGCTGTGGAGCTCCCTCCTGCCATGTGGCAGCGAGGAGGAACCAAGCTGCTCCCACCTCAGTGCGCTCTCCTTTCCTCTCCTAGGCTGACATGGAGGACATGGCGGATCTGGCTGACATGCGCCATGACCTGCTGGGACGCGTGCAGGCTGTGATGACGGCCTGCTGCGATTACCGCAATGCCTTTGACCACTACTCTTACCTCTATGGGGACGACAGAAAGGAGTTCTGCCGCCAGTTCCTCCTCTACGGGCACATCCTCACTGCTGCAGAAATTGAGGCCCACGGGGAGGACGGGGTCCCCGAGACGCCTCCCACGCTGCAGCAGTTCAAAGAGCAGATCGACTCCTATGAGAAGATCTACGAGGAGGTGAATCGCATCGAGCCCATCAGCATCTTCCAGAGCTGGATGAAAGTTGATGCTCGCCCTTTCAAGGCATCCTTGCTGAACGTGATTAAAAGGTGGAGCCTGGTGTTCAAGCAGCATCTCATGGACCACGTCACGCACAGGTGAGAGCTGGTCCTGCCTCCTCTGCCCGGGACCAAAGGGGGTTTCTCTTGTCTTGGAGTCCTTTCACACTGGTAACTGATAAGCTAATACATGAGCAAGAGAAGGGGGTTCCCTATGCCTGCCAGCTCCATCACAACCCCTGCATTTTCCCTCCCCTGGGCTCTGCTGGGAACTTGTACGGCCGCACGTGTCCCGTGGGAGCCGTTGTATGGATGTGGTACCATCGACACCCCACGAGTGGGTGCTCCTGGGCCCCACTGTGCGGCGTTAAGTGGGACGTCTGATTGTCTGTTCCTCCTGATCCAACTAATCTCATCTCTGCTAAGGCTCAGTGCTTACTGTGTTGAATTTGATACTAGCCATCAGTAAAGCTGCATTAATGCCCTGAGATACTCACTCTGTTTCGAAATGCATTGCTCTTTTGAGTGCACTCCGTGTTTAGGGGAAAAAAAAAAGAAAAGAAAAAATAATTTGGGTTGCCTGGCGTGAGCAGTCATGGGGAGCAGGTTTCAAGGTTACGTAAAGAAGGAGTTTTGGATGTATGTTTTGAATTAACATGTATTCCCTGCTCTAAATAGCTGCTCAGTGGCCAGATCTGTGCAGGGTGATGCAGCAGGTGATTTATCTGAATAGTTCCAACTGCAGGATCTCACAGGGCTTGGGCGCTTGCAGAGAAGTACTTATAGGCATATCTAGTGTGAAGGCTGCTGTAGGTGGGGGATGAGATGATCTTTTGTGTTCCTTTCAGCACCATAATTCTGTTAGATAATTTCTGTGTAAAGTGGGTTTTTTGTAGCTTAGAACGGGCATTGAGGGGTTTTATGAAGAGTCCCTGACTCAGCAGGTTAGTCTTTATTTGGTGAAGTATTTTAGGATACATTTTGGCCCAGCAGCATCCACAGAATTTAAGTGGGCACGTAAAAGTAAGTGTTTTGAGAAGCAGAGAGTGCCCGTGCTGGAAAGGACCAGAGACGCAGGAGCCCATCACGTCTCTGCTGACAGTTCCCAGGAGCTGGTGAAGTTCAGAACAGGGTAAGCAGGTGAGGAAACTTCCCCCAGATTCTCTCCTTGTCTCTGATGATTTATAGCTCAGGGTCTGAGAGACACAGGTCATGCCTTTGTATTTAAAGACCTGGATGGATTTTTTTATTCCTCCCACAAGGGTTTGGTTGCTTTTCTGAACTGTTGTGAAATTTTATCATCTGCATCCGCCCGTGGAAGGGAGTTATCCTGGGAAATGAGGCAGTATGTGAAGAGGAATCCCTGTTTGTTGTAGCTTTGCATCTGCCAGGTTCATTTGAGGATCTTGAGTCTTCTATTGGAAGACACGAGGTGAAAACTGTCCTCTCAAACTCAGTCTCCCCAGACCACTCCTGAGCTCACAGATCTCCACTATATTCCTTCTCAGGTAACTTTTCTCCAACCTGAGAAATCATAGAATCATAGAATCATTGTTTCGGTTGGGTTGGAAGGGAACTTTAAGCTCATCCAGTCCCACGCCCTGCCTTGAGCAGGGACACCTCCCACCAGACCAGGTCGCTCAAAGCCCCCTCCAACCTGGCCTTGAACCCCTCCAGGGATGGGGCAGCCACAGCTTCTCTGGGCAACCTGGGCCAGGGTCTCACCACACAGCAAAGAATTTCTTCCCCACATCTCATCTCAATCTCCCCTCTTTCAGTTTAAATCATTCCCCCTCATCCTATGGCTCCCCTCCCTGATCAAGAGTCCCTCCCCAGCTTTCCTGTAGGCGCCCTTTAGTGTCCCAACGTATTTCTCTGTCCCTTGCAGGAGTCTGTGCCACATCTATGGATGCCTTTGGGTTGTGGTTCTGATGCCCTCAGCTTGTTGCCATGCAAAGGACAGTGTTGGCCAGGCCTTCCCCTGTCCATGCCAGCCCGGTGGCCTGGCCTGAGGCTGATCATTATTTCCATAGGAATTGCCCTCATTTTGTGCTTTCCTGCTTTGTGTTATGTAGCTTGGCTGACCTTGACGACTTCATAAAAACTGCCAATAAAGGTTTGAGCAAAAAGGTTGAAAAAGGCGATTATGATGGCTTGGTGGAGATTATGGGTCATCTCCTGGCTGTTAAGGAAAGGCAGAGTGTCACCGATGCCATGTTTGAGCCCCTGAAGCAAACCATCGAGCTGCTGAGGACATACGAGCAGCAGCTGCCCGAGGAGGTCTACAGGCAACTGGAGGTGGGTGAGAACTCGTGGTGGACATAGCAATTTGTCGAGTAGTGGATGTCAAAGGGAGTGTGAGCTGAAGACCGTTGCAAGAATATTTAATATCCAGCTCCCTGTCATTAGAGGGCCTCAGTGGATAGTATTTTATTATTGTGGGATGTGCCTTAATAGCTCTAAATTTTGGAGTTTTATTGAGATTCTTCTTTTAAAGCAGAGATTAAGCCTTTTGTTATGTATGAAAAACATAGAATTGCCTGCTCCAACTCCCAGCGATTACCCTTGAAAAAAATTAATGCATTTTCAAATACATCTGTTAATTAGGTTGAATTATAATTATTTTTAAATAAGCCAGTTCTTGGCAACTGTGGAGATGGGAAGGATAATGTTGGCAGAGGAGTTGCCTTCTCATAGGACTTCAGTCCTCCACTGTGTCTGTAACACCAAATCTGCTGAACCCAGAGGACGTCACTGGGAGCAGATTATGAAAGTATTTTGGCACCTTTCCACATCTGACTCTTATGAATCAGATTTCCTTTGGGAATTCCTTTCATTTCTGGAAAGGGGACCACAAGATGGAGGTTAGAAAAGACTGTGAGGTGCCCAGCCAGCCCCAGGGAGCAGGGGACAAACATGGGCAACAATAGCCCAGATGTTACAGCAAAGAATCATAGAATGGTTTGGGTTGGCAGGGAACTTAAGGACCATCCAGTCCCATCCCCTGCCCTGACCTGGGACACCTCCCACCAGACCAGGTCGCTTCAAGCCCCCTCCAACCTGGCCTTGAACCCCTCCAGGGATGGGGCAGCCACAGCTTCTCTGGGCAACCTGGGCCAGGGTCTCACCACACAGCAAAGAATTTCTTCCCCTCATCTCATCTCATCTCATCTCATCTCATCTCATCTCATCTCATCTCATCTCATCTCATCTCAGTCTCCCCTCTGTCAGTTTAAAACCGTTTCCTCCTCATCCTATGGCTCCCCTCCCTGATCCAGAGTCCCTCCCCATCTCTCCTGGAGCCCCTTGAGGGACTGGAAGGGGCTCTAAGGTCTCCCTGGAGCCTTCTCTTCTCCAGGCTGAACTCCCCCAACTCTCTCAGCCTGTCCTCCCAGCAGAGGGGCTCCAGCCCTCACAGCATCTCCGTGGCCTCCTCTGGCCCTGCTCCAACAGGTCCATGTCCTTCTGATGTTGGTGGCCCCAGAGCTGGAGGCAGCACTGCAGGGGGGTCTCCCCAGAGGGGAGCAGAGGGGCAGAATCACCCCCCCCTTGCCCTGCTGCCCACGCTGCTGGGGATACAGCCCAGGATGTAGGTGGTTTCTGGGCTGCCAGTGCACGTTGTTGACTCATGTCAAGCTTCTCCTCCACCAACACCCCCAAGTCCTTCTCCTCAGGCCTGCTCTCCAGCCATTCTCCACCTAGCCTGTGTTTGTGTGGCCACGTGCTGGTGGAGACCCAATAGTCCCTGGGGGCTGTGGGCAGAGGGGTCTGTGCAGGACCCAAGATTTACAGCAGGACTTTTTGGGGAGATGTTCCTGCCTGTGCAGTACAAGCTCTAGTTCCCTTCTGCGGGCTGGGCTGGGAGCTGAGGGGGGTTGGCAGTCCCCTGGGCTTCTGCTCATGCTGCTGTGATCTGAGGGGAGCCAGGTCACAGGTCTGCAATAGCAAAGGGTCCTAAAGATACCTGAGCTCCTGCAGGCTCCCTGAAAACCAGCAGAGGTGTGTTACATGGATGCTCTGGCTTCTGCAACAGCTTCAGTCCAGTATAAAATGTGCAGCTGTGGAGATCCCAGCTCTGCTAATCCCTCTGCCCAAGAGCTGCTTGTTTGGTGCCTGTTTGTGCAAGTACATTCTAACACCTGATTTATTCTTCTGAGAGGGGAAATGAGGGATGTGGGGCAGCCATTCAGATGCAGGAGATGACAAACCAATTTTGGTCTTTCTGCCAAGTGACAGGAACATGTGGTTGAAAGATTAATTCACTCCTGTTACACAGTGGAAAAAACAGAAATAAGTTCCCCTAGGTACCGCTCCCTCCATGGCCATGGAGATGGATGGGCTGGAGCAGGTAGTTTGTGTGAGAAGGACAAGGAAGCAGCTCCACGTGTACCCTGCTGTGGTCATGGATAGTGATTGCTGTTGATACTGGAATACAAAGTGCCAGAAAGTGACCCCTCAGGAGAGACTGGCCCCGCTCTGGCCATCTCTGTTGCCTCAGAGCTGCCTCCAGGTTGTTTCCCTTCTTTCCATAGTGTTGGTGGGTCTCCATCAATCTCCTCAACTATGTGAACTGGGATGAAAAGAAACCTAAAGCCTTTTCTGGAGGCTTGCACAGTACGTGGGGAAATGGGCTCTCCGAGAGCCAAGCACTGGGACTGGAGGACAGCAGAGCCCTTGGCTTATGTCATTGTCTGGGCCCGAGAAGCCTGGTGAGAAGAAATAAAATCCCTTCCTGAAGAAAATCCCGGGTACTCAGGGTGGATCAGCAGCAGCGCTGCGCACTTCCAGCTTGGATGCAGACCTGAGAAAGAAACTGGTCTTATTTAGTACTAATATTGTATACACAGGCTGGAGGGATCTGTCCCAGAGAGCGCTCCAGAAGTCCTTCTGGTATATCGTCTTCTGCTCTAAGAGCTGGCAGGAGATTTCCCAGGCTCTGTTTCTTAATTAGCTGTGGGAAGCTGGAGGATCTGATGAGCTTGCGTCCACAGCCCATCCTGCCCTCAGCCGCTCCTCGCAGGCTCCGGCTCCCGCTGGGCTTGGTGTTGCGATACCGGTTCTCTCTCGAGCAGTCAACCATCCTGGGACCCTTCTTCTCAAGTTATTGGATGTGTTTTTACAATCAGAGCAGTCAGGTGCAAGGTCTCAGTCTTCATTAGGCTTCAAAATTGTGAATAACTGCTAAGTTTTATCCCGAATGGTGTGTTTAGCCTTTGCATCACAACAAAACTTGTGTACAGTTTTAGACATGGGATCTGTTGCTTTTCCTGTTCCGTGACTGTCCATAACCAGTTCGGATGCATCTTCTGTCCCGTAGTGAATTCTGCCTACCAGCACTTACATTTTGCTTGCAGGAGCTGCCAGAAAAATGGAACAATATAAAGAAGCTGGCAATAGCTGTGAAACAGCATGTGGCTCCTCTGCAAGCCAATGAAATGACAGTTCTGCGCAAGAGCCTGGCGGCGTTTGATGTTAAGCAGCAGAGATTCAGAGAGCGGTTTCGGAAAGAAGCACCGTTCAGGTATGGGCAAATCATACCCTCAGAGAAGCCCCAAGGGAAAAAAAAAAGCTTTATGGGATCATTCCGAGCGTCCCGAGGACGTGCGCTCCAACCCTTGCACACATTTCCTGCCTCCTGATGGTGTGGGATCTGTTGTGCCTGGAGGTTTGTCCCTGGGAACACTGTCCAGGGGGAGAAAGGGATGGATTTCACTGAATTTCACTGAATTTCACTGAATTTTTAGAGTTGGAAGGGACCATAGAGATCATCTAGTCCAACTCCCCTGCTAAAGCAGGACCACCCAGAGCATGTCAGATCATGCCACTCAGGACTGCATCCAGGCGGGTCTTGAAAATCTCCAAAGAAGGGGACTCCACGACCTCCCTGGGCAGCCTGTTCCAGGGCTCCGTCACCCTCACTGTGAAAAAGTTTTTCCTCATATTCAAGTGGAACCCCTTATGTTCCAACATATGCCTATTGCCCCTTGTCCTCTCACTGGCAACTACTGAAAAGAGTCTGGTTCCCTCCTCCTTCAGTCCTCCCTTGAGATACTTATAGGCATTGATAAGGTCTCCCCTCAGCCTTCTCTTCTCCAGACTAAAGAGTCTGGAATAAAGAGTAAATGGAATTTGGATGCTGATTGCACAGTCTTTCTTTGTGTCGGTAGCGCCTTGTGACTGTACCCTCAACGTGTACTATAGACATTTCAGCTCTGCTTTGTCTCTCAGAGGCACTGTTTGGTTTGTGTTTTCTTTAGAAGTTGTTACAGTATCACGTATGAAGAATAAACATTTCTTTCTAGGTTTGACACCAAAAAGCCTTATCAGCTGTTGGATGCAAAGCACATTGAGATTAAACAAATGGAGTCAGCCATGACCTCGATTTATGAATCAGCTGGTCTGTTTGAAGTCATGGTGCCAGATTATAAACAACTGAAGCAGTGCAGAAAGGAGCTGTTTCTTCTCAAAGAGCTCTGGGACATGATCTTCCTCGTGAACACCAGCCTCGATGACTGGCAGACCACCAAATGGGTGGATATTGATGTGGAAAACATGGATCTGGAGTGTAAAAAGTTTGCAAGGGAGATTCGGAATTTGGATAAGGAAATGAGGGCGTGGGATGCTTTCATGGGGCTGGACAGCAAGGTGAAGAACATGCTGATGGCCCTGAAAGCTGTGGCAGAACTTCAGAATCCCGCCATTAGGGAAAGACACTGGAATCAACTGATGCAGACGACGGGTGTGAGGTTTGTGATGGACTTGGACACCATGCTGGCTGATCTCCTAAAGCTCAACCTGCATAACTTTGAGGATGAGGTTCGTGGCATTGTGGACAAAGCAGTGCGAGAAATGAGTATGGAAAAAGTCCTGAAGGAGCTAAAAATGACTTGGAGCACCATGGAGTTTCAGTATGAGCCTCACCCCCGTACAAATGTCTCTTTGCTGAAGTCAGATCAGGAACTCATTGAAACTTTAGAAGACAACCAGGTGCAACTGCAGAATTTAATGACATCCAAATATATTGCTTTCTTCTTGGAGGAGGTGTCCTCATGGCAGAGGAAGCTCTCCAATGCAGACTCTGTCATTTCTCTCTGGTTCGAAGTGCAGCGTACATGGTCTCACTTGGAGAGCATATTCATAGGCTCAGAAGATATACGGGCACAGCTTCCCAAGGTAGGAAACCCCAAATCCTTTATTTCCTGATTGGAAAGTGTTGAAGCAGAGCCTCCATTATAGAAAACAGGCTTATCTATAATGCCAAATTCCCCAAAGTGGGGCTCTTCTGCTCTATTGCTTTTTTGGAGGCTCCCTTAGTGCTGTAGGAGTTTCCCTAGAGCTGCCCTGGGATGTTTCTGTGCTGTAGGTTGTGCTTGAGCTCTCCCCTACACCTCTGCTTAGCAAATACAGGGTTCCTGGAGATCGAGTGTGAGGCTGCTGCCTTCCTGCAGTGCTGCAGGCACGTTCCCTCCTTCCTTGGAGGGGCTGGGACCAGGAGAGTTGCTCAGACATTGCAAATGGTCAGAGCAGAGCTGGGCAGCACGGGCAGCATCCCCTTCCCTGTCTTCAGTGCTGGTGCGGGGGGAGCAGCTGTTTTTCTCCCTCCTGCTTCAGAAAACGGAACCAAGACATCATCAGTTACCTCCTTGGGTGTGTCTTCAGCTTCCAGTCTTATTCCCGATTCCCTTGATTATTAAGAAAATCTTCCAAGTTGGTTCCTGGCCCTGCTGGACCTCTCAGCCATGCTGAGGAGCTCAGGCGTGAACTGCAGTTGGCTGTATCACCTGCCGTCCCCATCCATGTACAGTGTCACCGACAGCACTGCTGGGGGACTGACACCCAAGGCGGGGTGTGCACAGCCCAGTGACACTCGGAGAATGCACCACTGTGTCTCCATCCCTTCACTCCGGGCTGCTTGGACTGGTGCTCTGCTTTGGAGAGCACTGGGCACAGCTTGCTCCCTGGGCAATAGGTGGTGCTGATACCCAGTGCCCTGGAGGGCTGTACCCTGTGCCCATTTAACAGCTCTCTGATGGCACGTGTGAAATCCCATCATGGTTTAAATCTACATCTACTGGGCAGCTGCCTGCATCTCGGTGCCCATCTGAGATGGCAGGGATCAGCAGCCTCTCCCCTTCCCGAGAAGACTCACAGCCTCTGGAGGCTGAACTCCCTCGGGATGCAGGCAGGGTGGGGGGTGCACGTTGGGAGCTCATGTGCAGGCAGGACATGGGGTGCACGTTGGGAGCCCCTGTGCAGGCAGGACTCAACTGCCAGCCCGAGTCCTGCTACTGGGACTGAACAGGGGTTAATGGGGAGGTGTTACCAGGAAGGCCTGGAGCACTTTTATTCAGTGTCCTGGCTCACCTGGGGGGCCTGGCTTGGGAAGAAGCGATGAGCAGAGACATTTTGAATATTGCTTTATTTATTCTTCACTGTTAACCTCAGAAATTCAGGGTCCCTGTTAGGTGCAGAGTGATTGTCAGCGTGCTCCTCTGCTGCCAGCCTGCGGTTTCCATGGCCCTACTCCAAGCAAGGAAGGGCTCTCCTCTGCCAGTGTCATCATCCCCATTTCAGGGATGGGCACTGGGACCCCCACTCTGTAGCATGGATGAAGAGTGGACTCGCATGGGGTCAGCAACCTTTCCCCATGTGGGAGCATCTCCTGCTGCTGTGGCCAGGGCAACTGGTATTTCATCTGGACAAAGAAGAGGAAGAGTTAAGAGGATATTGAAAGGGGAATTCAGTCCCATGAAATGGTTGGTCCAAGGCATTGGCTTCTGCAGGCATCACTTTATCCACAGCCTCTTTCGGATAGAGTGACAGGAAGACAAGTGCCCGACTGGAGACTTCTTTCAGGCGTGTGGGTGGAAGAGCCCTTCTGAAATGGTGGCGAGGTCCCTCTGGGCATTGGAGAGAAGGTTCCCTGCGGAGTCTCTCCCCTCAGCCCAAAGCCAGCACCCAGAGGATGGGATCTTTTAGCACAAAGTGAGTGTTTTACTGTGAATGTGGTCTTTGTGTTGCTTTTTAGGACTCCAAACGCTTTGAAGGGATTGATGTGGATTTTAAAGAACTGGCGTATGAAGCTCACAAAACTCCCAATGTAGTTGAGGCCACCAATAAACCAGGTCTGTCCCAACAACTGGAGGACATTCAAAGTAGGTAGGTAGAACTTCAGTCCCAAGATTTTGCCAGGGACTCTGAGAAGTTTGTTTAACCTGTGCTCTGAGGCTTTCTTCCTTGGCTGGGCATTCTTTGCATTCACAGCATTTCAGATCTTTCTCAAGTCTTTTTATTTGTGATCCATCACCCTGGAGCCCCTTGAGTGGACTCTGGCTTTGTGTACGTACAAACTCTCATCCTAGGTAGCGATTTGCACACGTGCAGAGCTGGGCATCCAGCTGGTTTTAAGGACACGTGGCCTCACTGCCACTCCAGATACTATGTCTTAAATACCTGTTTAGCAGTCCGAGCAGGGACATCTGCAGCAGAGCTGAGCCTGTGTTCTTTAATTTCTGAAATTATCTCTGTGCGCGTACCCTTGACGCAGGGTCTTTCCCTGAGAAAAACCTCAGCGTCCTGAAATGGATACATTTGTCATGGAATGTATGAGCCAGTCCACCTGGAACACGCTTCAAAGTTAATGTGATAGCTGTTGTGACAGTAATAACTATCCGTTTAAAATGAAGATTTTATTTTCTTTTTTGATCAGATAAGGGCAGCGTTCCTCACAGAGGACTAGCTGCGTGTTATTTATGAACTGTGTAAGCTCAGCAGCAGTTCAGCAGGTAAACACTGACAGGTTCAGTTTAGATGGGAGCAAACAAGTTTCCTTTCAGGCTTCACAAGCACAAAAAGCTAAGTAGGTTTGAATCAGACTTTAAAATGTGGCTTATTACAATAAAAGCAGTTCTGGGAACTTTCATCCCGGTGTGAAGTCACCTGTGGCAGTTCGGAGCTTGTCTAAAGCAGTTGGTCAGACTCCAAACCCTTTCTGGCCTCTTCTTCCACCTGTGTTTCTGCTTTTTTTTTTTTAATGAGACTTCTCTGACTTTTAGGCTGTTTGACTCTTTGGAAGTAGAGAGAGATCTGTGAGTTAATACGTGCTTTGTTGATCTCTCTGGAAAATGCCGTAGAGGAGCAGCCTCAGGCTCAGCTCGTGGCTGGCATTTCCCTGGAGCGTGGAACACGAAAAGCTATTTCCCGTTCATATCTGCTTTGTCTCCCCAGGTTGTCTCTGTGCGAGAAGGCTTTGACTGAGTATTTGGACATGAAGAGGTTGGCCTTTCCCAGATTTTACTTCATTTCTTCTGCAGATTTATTGGATATTCTCTCTAATGGCACCAACCCACAGCTGGTAAGCCTTGTGCTTGGCGTTTCCCAGCTGTCAGTAATGTCGCAGGGGGAGATGCTGTCTTGGGACTCTCCTGTAGCTCATCGTTCCTGCAGTGCTTTTTCTCCCACCCTCACTGGGCCATCATGTGTCATCTTTGAAAGGCAACATGTGGACTGTGTGTTGTCTGATCTAACCCTGGTGGTGCTTCCAGATGGTTCTGAAAGCACCGCACAGAGCAGAGCTATGGTTTTGATACCATAAAAACAGTGAGTTTGTTCCTTCTGGGATACAGTGAGGTGGGAGGAAACCATCTTTCTTGAGGATCTAAGCCAAAACTTGTTGCTGACCTTGGATATCCAGCCTGGGATGCCACCAAACTGCGTCTGCTGTGGAAAGAGCCACAGATTAGTGATTCAAACGTGGAAAAGTTGACAACTGGCTTGGAGAGTTCCATTTTTTTAAGCAGAAGAGCTATTTGCTTGTCAGCCACTTCTTCCTTCCTCCATACAAAGGCATTTGGGATGTCCTGATTATAGGGGAGAGAAGAACAGCTTGAGAGAGGGAAGACAGTGGCCATAGCCAAGGCAAGCAAGGAGATCTCCTGGGTTGCCGCCTGCCCCTGCGTGGCTCAGGGGCCAGGCTTGGTGTCTGACCTGCCCTGGGCTTCCGTGCCGTCTGACTGAGGAGGCTTCTTCCCCCCGGGTTGGGTTTGTGGGGATGGTGCCTGAATGCCAGGTGCGGTGAAACCGCTCCAAATACCCCCTTTCTCTTGTTGGCTTTGGATTGCTGGGTCATCCTGTGGAGGAGCTTGTAGGAACTTTCCTATTTTAGGAAATGGTTCCGGTGTGTGCTCTTCCCTTCATTCCCCTGAGGAGCACAGACACTTCCTGTCCCCGGTGGGCAGAGCTGAGAGGATTCAGCCCTGCAGATGTTTCTCCATGCAGAGCATGGCAGCGCTCGGGTCCATTATTAGTACTGTGGGAACTGCCATAAGGAAACCTTGGCCACTTTGCCTGGCAATGCTGTGCTCTGGCTGGTGCTGTTTGGGATGCATCATTTATCCTGAGATTGGTATGTAAAACCAATCAGACTGTTGACAGCAAGTGGAGAGTGTCGGATAAGGATCACTTATTCCATCTTTCAGTAGTGAGTAATCTCACCTTCTTTAAGCTTTTCATCTTTTTCAGCATTCGTGTGAGCACACAAACAGAGCAGGTTTGGAAATGCTGTTATTTGCCTCTAACCTTTCACACTGCTTATATCTGTTTCTGCTGCTGGCTGATTTCAGCCTGCAGAGTACCATAAATACACACTTGATTGATACTTAAAATGGAGAGAAAAAAACCCCAGGAAGCAAAGAAAAGATGCTGTGTTTAAATGCTCCATGGAGTAAGAAGAAATTCCTGGTGTTTTCTGTTATTCAAAACTATTTGCAGTAAAATCAAAGTAAATGTCAAGTAGGATCATACATGGATACGCTCTCAGGCTTTCCACTGTACTTTCAAAGTCTGATAATTCCTAAAGGAGGATTATATACACAATGATATTATCCTCTTGAACTGGGTATTGAGCTTGTGTGGATGCCGGTGTATTCAGGGCTCCGGTGGCAGGATCGCACCAAGCGCTGGCATAAGTCTGGGGCCCCGCAGACTGGGCAGGGTCTGGGAATGGATGGTGGGGATTTGTCAGCAGAAACTTCTAGATGTACTCAAAGGTTGCTTTGGTTTGCTTAAGATTTGAAAGGAGATATGCTCATCTTATCTTTATAGCCCCCCTCTAGCGGCGGCTACGGAGATGATCAAGGGGCTGGAGCATCTCTCTGCTGAAGAAAGGCTGAGAGACCTGGTTTTGTTCAGCTGGAGAAGAGCAGACTGAGAGGGGATCTCATCGATGCTGAGCAATATCTAAAGGGCGGGTGGCAAGAGGATGGGGCCAGACTCTTCTCAGTGGTGTCCAGTGACAGGACAAGGGGCAATGGGCACAAGCTGGAAGACAGGGAATTCCATCTCAAGATGAGGAAAATTTTCTTTCCTGTGAGGGTGTCAGAGCCCTGGCAGAGGCTGCCCAGAGAGGTGGTGGAGTCTCCTTCTCTGGAGACATTCAAAACCCACCTGGACATGTTCCTGTGCAACCTGCTCTGGGTGACCCTGCTCTGGCAAGGGGTTGGATGAGGTGATCTCCAGAGGTCACTTCCAACCCCTGCCAGTCTAGGATTCTCTGATCTTGTGGGGTGCTGAGTGCCCTTTGCTTCTTGGAGGTACTTAGCACCTTGCAGGATTAGGCCCTGCTTGAATGTGCTTAAGAAGAACCTCAAGCTCTGTCCACCTGCAGGACAGCTTGTGAGAAGGATGCTGTAGTCCTTGGTGAGCCAGGGAGTCAGAATTCAATGGACAAGCCCACCCATCTTTCTCAGAAAGCATTAGAGCACCTGGCACCACGGGCTGGTCTTGTTTCTCATCCCACGCATGGGAGTCTGTCCACCTCCTGCCTCTGGCTGTCACTGAGAGGGGTGGCTCCTGCCTGGGACTGCTCTGTGAGCTGACCCTTGCCACAGGAACATCCATCCCGGGAGAAGTCTGCCTGTGTTGGTAGTGGCGTGTAACACACACAGTGATGTAGTTGTGTGTTATATAGTGCTCTGGAAGACGCATTGGTGATCTGCTCAGCCCCAGCTGGCAGGTGCCGATGCTGAGAACCTGCAGGAGCGATGCTGCGTCTCCCTGTTGACTGTTCAAACTGAGTTGGGTGCCAACAGGAAAGGACTGAATTATTCTTTTCCTTCTGGAAGAGCGCTTTTGGTCAAGATGGGTGTTTCATAGGAGGTCTGGTCTGTTGAGCTGTTTATCATGGGTCTTGGGCGGAAATAAAGGTCTTTCTTCTCCATGGGGGGGAATTCAGGACTTCTCACTCGCACAAAATTGATTTCTAGTAGTGACAAAACAGGAAGGTGCATAGTGAAGAAAATTCATGGGATGAGGTGGAGCAATGGCTCCAGACCTCTCATCGCTGCATGATGATCGCCACAGGAAGTTTGGGCTAGGAGGTCATGCAATGTTTGAATGTTTTCTGTCCTTCTTTCCTGTATGGGGGATATTTCTGTTTTTTAAATGATGTACATTCTTGGTGGAAGTATTGGTTTCTCCCAATACTTCCTTGGTGGAAGTATTGGGAGAAACAGCAAGAGGCTTCCATTGGCAGTATCCTGGCCATGTATGAGAAGATGTGGTGCTACCGAGATGTCCAAGATGATGCTTTGGGAACACGTTTGGGCCTGTGACATGTATGGTGGTCTCTGCTCTGCTTGTCTCAGTTGCTTGATTTAGTACAATTCCTTTTGCAGGTGCAACGCCATCTTCCCAAACTCTTCGACAACTTGGCCAAGATGAAATTCCAGCTGGACTCTGAGCAAAAGCCAACCAAGGTTGCCCTGGGGATGTACAGCAGAGAGGAGGAATACGTCAGCTTCAGCGAGCCCTGTGACTGCAGCGGGCAGGTGAGAGGGAAGACCTTGTCCATCAAAACCATCCGGTGGGTCTGCTCTCCTGCCCCTTGGGTGGCAGCTGTTGCCAAGACGTTGTAGAGCTTCACTGCTCCTTTACATGTTAGAAAGGCTGGAAGAGGTGGTGTGGGATTTAATTCCTCCTTACACCACAGCCCTTGGTCCCACTCGGGATAGATCCTCCCTGGGGTGTGGCAAAGGTGTCACAGTTCCCAGCGGGAGAAAGGGCTGTGGCCTTTTTCTAACCAGTTTTTTTTTTTATTTGAATTTTTCTAAGGTGTCTTGAAGGTTATTCTTACAGCATGTTACATTATACTCGGTAAGAGAGGGGATGCAGATTGAAAATAGACCCACAGTACCCATAAAGATAATCCATAGTACCTGTGCACTGGTATCTTTTGAAAGAGGAGGGTTTTTTCCTGTTTTCCAAATCTTCCTTCTTTCATAGGATGCATTAAAGTACAAAATGTAGGAATCAAACTGCTGCTCAGCTTATCTGTCCCTGTAGTTGCACCTCTCTCCACAGACTCTTATAGGAAACTAAAGTACTTCATGAGCTCCTGAGCTCCCCAGATGGACCTTGCTGCATTTCAACTGTATTCTCAGTGGGCTTTGCCTGTGAAATACTAAATTCAGCAGGAATTGTGTTCCCAGGTTTGGCAGCAGCTTTCTCCGGGCAGATTGTGCCCATTGAGCGATTCTGTCATGGGCTGGAGGTGGAATGGGCCAAATCAAGTTACTCATCAGTGCAGTTCATTTTGGTTTCTCCTGTAGCTGGAGTTCAAGAACAATCTGCCTTGTTTTTTTTGGTACCTGGAAACAGATGCTAATCCCACAGTACCACAAGTGGCTAAATCCACCCAGTCTGAAGGAGACTGTGAGGGTTGTTTAACCTGAGAGCTGAGATGCTTGTCCCGTTACCCATCTTCACTAATTACCAAAGGCACTTAAGAAGAGCACGTGTTACTGTGATTTAATCTCCTTTCCAGGTTGAGGTCTGGCTGAATCACGTACTGGACAGCATGAGGGCTACTGTGAGAGATGAAATGACAGAAGCCGTCACAGCTTACGAGGAGAAGCCGAGGGAGCAGTGGCTCTTTGACTACCCTGCCCAGGTATCTGCCACTGCTCCTCATCCTGGCTCAGGCTGGCACACGGGAAAGGCAGCTCTTGGCTTCCCCTTCAGTCCTGCCCTTCCCTTCCTTCAGTAGTGGCCTCCAGCGGTTGGGGATGTTTCTGGCCTCCTCTGTGCCATCCAGGAGAGGGGAAGGATGAGTTGTCCTTTATCCTGGCAGTCTCCTGGTGGAGTTTCCAGGCTGAGCTCTGTGCTCTGAGTGGGGCCGCAGGGAGGGCAGGCTCTGGGTTGGGTTATGGGGCGCAGGGGCTCGGGCAGTGCCTGCTGCACCCTGTGGGTCACAGCAGGTCTGTACCTCACCCAGGGGAGCCAGAGGAGCAGCAGGAAAGCAAAGCAGTGAGGCCTCATGAGAGAAAAGAGCCCCTTAGGTGCACCTCTAACAGCCTTGTGGTCTCCAGCTCCTCCTCCTCTGCTGTGTCAGGCATGTGAAAGGTGCTCATTTACTAATAAGTAGATGCTAAATGTGTCTGCCACCGATATGATGTTTTAAATGAATGTCGTGGGGCAGATCCCTGTTGTCCTCTCTGCTGTGACTACTGTATGAAAAAATACTTAATTTCATGTCACGGATACTTCATCCTTGATCTCCCTGTGTATCACACACTCTTGAACATAAGGAAGCCCTGATGTTTTCCATGATACTGAGCCAGCATGTTTCTCCAGGTGGCTCTGTCCTGCACCCAGATCTGGTGGACAACCGAGGTTGGGATTGCCTTTGCCAGGGTGGAGGAAGGCTACGAGAACGCCATGAAGGAATATCACAAGAAGCAAGTGACCCAGCTGAACACCCTCGTTACCATGCTGGTCGGGCAGCTCTCCAATGGTGACAGGCAGAAGATCATGACCATTTGCACCATTGATGTGCACGCTAGGGACGTGGTGGCAAAGATGATAGTGCAGAAGGTTTGTGTTGGCAGCTCAGCACGGTCCTGTGTTGGGTGTTGGAGTGGGGGTTTCAGGAGCAATGGGCCAAGCACAGGCCATTCTGGTCATTGCCTGTCCCAATGGGAGGTCCATGGCTAAATTTACTTCTGCAATGTCTGCAGCGAGGAGGCAGAAGGCCCCCGTGAGCCCACAGTGCTGTTCTGTGCTGTGGCCCTGCAGCACCAAGGGGCTTGTACTTGCCACAGGTTCACCCCAGGAGTGAGAGTGTGGCCCTGTGTCCTGTTGCCCAGACACTTGTCGGTGGATGATGCTGTTGTTTGGCTGTTGGCTGCACTCTCAGTTATGACTTTATAAAGTAAGAAAAAGCATTAAGCCTTTGTTTTTTTGTAGCCTCCTTGATCTGTTGTGGGGCCACAGGGACTCCTTTGAGGCTTCCTTGTCCTGCCCACCTCTCCCATGCTTCTTCCCTGTCCCTCACACTGTGCCAAGTGTCCAGCCTTGTGGGTGGATGGGTGGGTGGGAAGGTGCCCTGAGTATCCTGGGCTGTGGCTTTACCCTCATCTGTGTCCTCTCAGAGGCAGCCAAGCTGCTCACGGGGTTTCTGGCTTCAAGGCCCAGCTGGGCTTGGTGGTGCCCTGGCCCAGTTTGTGGTGAAGTGGTCCATCTGCTGGGCCTGCCTGCTGGCTGTGCAGAGAGTGCTGGCCGTGGCTGTCCTTGTCCCCTGTTTCCCTGGAGCTGTCTATGGCCTGTTCCCTGTCTGGACAGCCTCTGCTTCTTCTCTCTGCTTGCATTGTAGGAGCCACCTCATGGTTTGCTGCTGCTTAAATGTCCTTTTCAGGAGACTTTTTGTGCTGCTCTTTCTCTTGGGTATTCACTTTTTCCTCTCCCACCAATGAGGTTACTAATTTGGTTCCTGCCCTCTACTGATGCGCGATGGGGAAGGTGACATTTCTCACCACATCGCAGGGAAGTGACCTTCCTCCCCACACCTGCCTTCGCAGCGAGGACCAGTCTATCCCTGATGAAGGCTTCATCCACTAGTCAGTCACCATTTTGGCAGCTGAGCTGTGCCTGGCATCCCTGACCTTCCTGTGATGGTGCATGTGGTTGTATTGCAGGTGGACAATGCCCAGGCGTTCATCTGGCTGTCACAGCTCCGGCACAGGTGGTCGGACGAGGAGCGGCACTGCTTTGCCAACATCTGCGACGCCCAGTTCCTCTACTCCTACGAATACCTTGGCAACACCCCTCGGCTGGTGATCACTCCTCTGACCGACAGGTAAGTCCCTGGGAAACACCACCGTGGCCAGGCTCTGCCACGCAGTTAGAGAGAGCTGCCAACCAGCTGGATTTAGTTTGGACACCTGCATCCCTCTTCTTCTTTCTGCCTGTCCTGGCGATCTGGTGGCAGTGCTCTTTCGCCTGGTTTGTGATTTGTGGTGGTACTCTCTGAGGTATCTGTACCTCAGATCCCAGGGTGGGATTCAGCTCCCTCGTGGGTGCTGCCTGTGCACAGGATCCACACCCCACAGAGCTGGTGAGTCTCGAAAGCTGCCATCCCAGCTTGAAGTAGACATTTGCCACTTGGTTCAGTTGTCTCAATGGGGACAGTAGGGTAGCTTGAGATGCTCTGCATTGTCCCACCTTGCTTCCAGCTGCCAACTCAGAAGTGTGCAAGTCTTCTATGGACCCCATGTCATATCTTTCCACCCTGTGTGACATTTCAGATGGCTCTAGTCACCTGTGTTAGTCAGCTGAGCCCAAGCCCCCAGGCAGTATCAGGTTTTGTTGGTCGTATTGACCTCAGCTCTGTGGCTCATACAGAGAGTATAGACACCCACAGGTGTGCACTTCCCTGGTGTCCATCATCAGCACGATGGAGAAGCTTTGGGGTTTGCTGCAGCGTTGAGTGGGGATCATTCATAGACCATCTGAGCAGGTTTCTGTCAGTGATGGGGAGTGGGATCCTTTGGGCTGAAGACCACTAGGAAGGACGAGGAAGGCCTTTCAGAGAAGCTGACCTATTCTCATGCTGTCTGGGACATGCCCAATATCAATGAGTGGTTTGAGGATCCAAAGAAAGCACAACTTGGACGTGAAGAGGTTGGACAGACCCTGGGGAAAGGCAAGTATCTCTCAGAGAAAACAGCTGGTCAGGGTGGTAATTAATGCCCAAGAGGACTTCCAGTGTAGGCATGCACGCTGCTCACATACAGCTTCTCAGAAGAAAGGCTCCTAGTGCCATTTCTCTGCAGCCCAACAGTCACCTGTTGGACCAAGTCTCAGTCTCTTGCCTTTTTTCCTTCATCCTTTGCTGTGGAAGATGTTACATCACCCTGACCCAGTCGCTGCACCTCACCATGAGCGGAGCACCTGCAGGCCCAGCGGGCACTGGCAAGACGGAGACTACGAAAGACTTGGGGCGAGCCCTGGGCATCATGGTGTACGTGTTCAACTGCTCCGAGCAGATGGACTACAAGGTACTGCTCCCCCCTCGGCCACGCTGCCATACATGGGCTAGGGATGCTTAGGACCCTGTGAAGCCTGAGGGGTGAGAGTAATCCAGCTGAGATCACCATGATCCATCACCTCTCTTCAAATCCCTGCTACCTTCTCCTTCTGCTGGGCACCTTCTTCTCCTTCTGCTGGACACTACCTTCTCCTCCTCCCTTTTCTTCTCTAAGACTTGTGCAAGGTTATTCAGGAGGCAGAGACCCCAACTGTCTCTCTCTGCCTTCTTAGGCCTTTCCCTTCCCTTCTGGAGTTAGATTCCTTGGGAAGTACTTCAAAAACGTTGGCCCGTTCAGTTGAGATGGATGCTGTGCTGATACTTCGACCCTGGTTTCTTCCTGGCATGCTCGTGGACTGTCAGCCCTGGCCTGGGAAGGGACCAGTCCTGGTTTTCTCAGGATGCTTTCTCAGAATAAGGCCCAAACGTGCTGAACCTTTGGCCGTTGCAGAGCCAGGCTGAGCCCTGATCTCTGCCGCTCCGGCACGGTACATTGATTTCAGTAGCCTCGGATCATATTTTATTCAGATGATGGGCTCCCCCAGGAAGTAGGGCCATCAGTAACTCAGCACAGGTGACCTTTAAATGAAACTAGTGCACAGATATATCCAGAAAGTGCAATTAGCAAATCAAGTGGCAAACTGTGCAGAGCTATAAATATTATAATTGAGTTGTGCCTGCTGTTTCCATGCACTTTTCTAAATACCCACAATAGACTGTAAATTGCTATAAATAAACAGGCTGGGAAATAAAATCCATTTTTTTGCTGGAGTTGATTCTATTTGTGATTTTTACTCTTGTAATTTTATTATTATTTTTTTCCAGTCTTGTGGGAATATTTACAAAGGCCTTTCCCAGACGGGAGCCTGGGGCTGTTTTGATGAATTTAACAGGATCTCAGTTGAGGTCCTTTCTGTGGTGGCTGTACAGGTAAGTGGAGAAATGTAAGTAAATACAAACAAGGCAGAGCTGCAGCTTCTGAAGCAAGGGCGAATACGGAAAGCACGTGTTGCCGGTTTCAGTTCTGTGTGTAGGCAGGTGGGGGATTATATCCCAAGATTAATCACATGAACATCACAGCACGGACAAAATGTAGCAATGATGCGCTGCAAACATTTTTGTCAATTATTTTCTTCCCCCAGTTAGAGCATTTGGGTTGAGGCAATTCTTTATAGCACCTTTTCCCAGATCAGTGTGTGCCGCAGCTCCGTACCTGTTCCTCCGGAGGAAGACACTTGTGTCATTAATAGGCTGTGAGATAATTGCAGGGTGTCATTTACGGAGGGGAGCTGCCTTGACTCATGGCTGCTCAGCCATGTCGGGAGGAACTTTCATGGAGGGGAAGGGGGGTATTTGGGGCAGATCCATGGTCCTCTGGAGTTCTGGGGGTTACTCATTGCCCTCCATGAGGCACAGGGTGTGTGTCATAGTCAGCAAATAGGAGTATGTTCAAGATTAGTTTTCTTAACACTTACCTGTCACCAAGATGGTGCAGTCTTCTCTCCTTCCTTCTCTTTTCCTGTGGCTGTAGATTTAATTCCTGTAAAGAGAGCTCTGTGGAATGGCCATAGAGGGCATCCCGGCCACGTGGCATAATTCCCAGGAGGATCCCATGGGTCCAATGGGCGCTGCCGAGCACTGGGTGACACTTGGGATGGGGAATCTGTGGCAGGTCTGCAGCCCTGGCTGACGTCTGGCCAAGGCTGCCCTGGCAGCACGGGATGAAAGCCAGGAGAGAGCTGTTAGGGCTGTGCCCAGCTGCACAGGGTGTGTTCCCTGTAGGATGATTTCTCGACTCCTCTGAAGTTTCCCTGTTCAGTGCATATGAATGGTGAGTCCTGTCCTTGGAGAAGGACTGGAGAGGACCCTGCCCTCCCCACCGAGCTGAGAACCCTCTTCTCTTCTGCTCCTAGGCATTCTGGCACTTTGCTACCTCATTCCCTTCCACTGACTGCCCCACAAGGAAATCTGGAAGTATTTTTCACAGGGGAAAGGGCTGCAGGAGGAGAAATGCTCCCTGCCCTGCCTGGGGGGTGATGGAAGGGCACCCTGGGAAATGCTGCCGGTGTGGGTCCCCTCCAGTGGGGGCTGAAATCTGGGGCAGTGGGATGAGAGCAGCCCCTCCTACCCCTTCTGGCCCTTGCTTTGAAGGAGAACTGTGGCTGGATGTTGTCCAGATCCTAAATCTTGCTGGTGTCCCCTGAAAATGCCAGATGAATCCGGGTGCCGGGGGGTGTTGAGCGGAAGGTGGGTGCTCAGCTGCACTGTCCCCACTGAGACAGCTCCCACGTGGGCAGAACTGAAAGTTTTGAGCCTTAGGGAACTTCAGCGCTGAAAATTGAGGTACCAAAGTATCTAAGTTCTTCTGCACCCAAGTGTCAGCCGAGTGCAGATTTTGGGATCCCAGTGTCTGACTGAGGTGCTAAACTCTTCCTAGACCCGCTTTTGGGCTTGGTGTTGCAGAAAGAAAAACCTAGAGCCCAGAAGTCCCTACACTTTTGTAAATGTTTTGGTCAAAGATGTTGTTCTGAACCCCTTTGTGAACTCCACGTTCTTCTCATCTCTCTTTCACTCATAATTGGTACCTTATGTGGTGTCCCAGAGAGGCCCCAGGAGGGTACAGGAGTTTATGTATCGTTCCCTCTCAATTTATCTTCCATCGGGTTCTAAGTTTAAAGTTGTCATTGAAAAAAAAAAAAAAAAGTCTTTGAGGATCTTAAAATAAAAAGGGAGGCTGAACAAAAGGAGCCCAGATATGACTCAACTGCTAATGATTCCCTCGCTCCTGGCTGGAATGCAGCATATGAAGGAAGCGGCAGGGCTGTCATTCCATCATCGCGTCTCCCGCTGCTATTAGCAGTGTAACCATGGCGATGGTTAATTGGCTGTTTTAGTCATGCAGCTAACGTCGATATGGTTCTTCACAGAGCAAAATTCGACTAATTGCTTAAGTTTAAGATGGCAAACACCAGTGAGGTCAGAGCAGTGAATGCAGAGAGGTTTGTGCCTCGCTGAAGGGCCGTTTGCAAGAAGGTGATGCAGCTTGAATAAACTTGCTCTCTTTGGAAGGTGAGGGGTGGGAACAGAGCTGCAACTGAGCAAATGCAAACCACAATGCAATATTAGTGAGTGAAGGTGTCAGGGGATGTCTTACAGCCTCTGCCTTCCAGTTGTGGTTTTAAATTAAGCAGCTGATGTCCCAAAATCTTAACAAGCAGTATCAAGTGATCAGTTTGCAATTGAGCTGAGGCCGCATTTATTGGGAAATGCTGTGTGTGGATGGGGAGTAGTGACAATGGGGAGTAGTGACGATGGGGAGCAGTGATGATGGGGAGCGGTGGCGATTGGGAGCGGTGGTGCCCAGTCTCTTCAGATCTCTTTTTCTGCTTTGTCAGGGTTTGATTGTGATGGGAGATTGTTGTTGCTGGACAGATTTACTCCAAACAGTCTATAAAACTTTACGTTGGCAGTAAAAAACCCCAACAGAGCAGTGATGAGCCCCAGTGTCATGGGGCCAAAGGAAGGAGGGCAGGACTGCTGGCTGGTGTGTTTTTCCTCACTGAACACCAATGCCATAATGCTGTCTCGGTTCCTAGGTGAAGAGTGTGCAGGATGCGATACGGGAGAAGAAGAAATCCTTCAATTTTCTTGGAGAAGAGATTAACTTAGTTCCCTCAGTGGGCATTTTCATCACCATGAACCCTGGCTATGCAGGGCGAACCGAACTACCTGAGAATTTAAAAGCTCTCTTCAGGTGAGTCTGGGGTTTGGGACCTGTGTTATAAGACTGGCAGAAATTGTCTTTTGGAACACCCAGGCTTGTCTTTGTTTCCTTGGGGAATCGCAGATAGAGATCCCCTTGTGCCAGAGGCCTGGGAATGCCCAGGAGCTCTGTCCCGTGCAGTGGGAAAGGCAGTGTGTGACCTGCCTTGTGGGAGACCTGGAAGATAAACCTGTGTATCTGCTGCCCCTGGGACTTGTAGTAAAGAATTATCTGTTCTGCCACCTTTTCTTGCCTGTCTTTTTAGGCCGTGTGCCATGGTTGTGCCAGACTTTGAGCTGATTTGTGAGATCATGTTGGTGGCCGAGGGATTCATTGAGGCTCGTGTGTTAGCCAGGAAGTTCATCACTCTGTACCGGCTCTGCAAACAGCTCCTCTCCAAGCAGGTGAGCCCCTTCTGTTCCTGGGGGGGACAGTGAAGCCTCTTGATCTCCACAATCAGCAGGAATGTGGCACTCTGCCACTCACCTCCATGTCTACAGCTTCACAGCTTTTATTTAATGACTGCATTTGCGCTCGCTGCTGGCAAAGAGATTTGTGATCATTGAAGCAATAAAATGTTGGAACTGCTTTATTGGAGGATCTGCAGGACAAAAGCTTTTGACCAGCAACGTTAGCGGGAGGGATTTTTCACTGGGCTCAAATGACACCGTGTCTGGGGTAGTATTCAGTGACCCTTTGCTCTTCCATCTCTGACTTCCTATTGATTCCCTGCCTGCAGGGGGTTTGTGGTGTCTGTCCCTCTCTAAATTCAGCCAAACAGTTCCCTCTTGTGTCAGGTGTTGACTAAGTAGGGTCACTTCCAGTGCAAAGCTCTAATTAATCAGATGTTCCTTGTCATCATTTGCATACATCAAAGCTGGGTGCAGAGAAAAGCTGTCAGGACTCCAGATGGAAAACCTGATCTTGGCGGTGCCAGCATGAGCCTGGGTGGAAGATGCCTGGTCACAGAAACTTTGTGCCATGTCTTGGAGGCCTTGTTGGAATCTGTGGCCTCCCCCACAGAGCAGTCCGCTGTCGAGCTGCACTTTGCAGGGTGTTAACAGAGCAGAAAGACTTGTTTGTTGGCTTGAGAGTTCCTCTCCTGCCTTTTTGGGGTTCTTTTTCATCAATGTCTTTGCTGGCCCCCTCTGGGGGACTGTCTCTGGGACCAGATGTACCTGGGGACCTTGTGATGGGCAGGATGGAGAAACTTGGGTGTCTGGGGCCTCATAATGGACTAACAACCCTTTCACCTTGGTAGCTCCTGCAGATCCAGGGGTCCGGTGGGCCTTGCTTTAGCTCCTGTATGATTTAGATGAAACAAATTACGTAGGTCCCTGGAGTGCAAGTCCTGCTGCTGTCTCACTGCCGGCTCTGAGCCCACGCCATGGTAGGAACAACTGAATGATTTAACTCTTTAATCCTGTCCCTGACGGGAATCTCACCTACTTAAATGGAAATGAGGTAACTCAGGCTGGTGCCGATCTCTGGGCAAAATGCAAAGAACAGATTTGGACGTATTTCCAGTTTGGAGCTGCTGGTTCGTACCCCTGGGTGGTGATGTACTGTCTAAGCATAAAATAGTGTCTAAACTAGTCCTAGTGGGTAGCAAACTTTCCATGAGCCAGCGATGTGCCCTTGTGGCCAAGAGGGCCAATGGAATCCTGGGCTGCCTAGGGAAGAGTGTGGCCAGTAAGTCGAGGGAGGTCATTCTTCCCCTCTGCTCTGCACTGGGAAGGCCACAACTGGAATACTGCGCCCAGTTCTGGGCTCCCCAGTTCAAGAGAGACAGGGAACTGCTGGAGAGAGTCCAGCGTAGGGCAACAGAGATGATGGAGGGATTGGAGCATCTTCCTGATGAGGAAAGACTGAGAGAGCTGGGACTCTTCAGCCTGGAGAAGAGAAGGCTGAGGGGAGACCTTATCTACATTTACAAGTACCTAAAGGGTGGGTTGAAGGAGGATGGAGCCAGAATCTTTTTAGAGGTTCCCAGGGACAGGACGAGGGGTGACGGGCACAAGGTGGAACATGGGAAGTTCCATTCAAATATGAGGAAAAACATCTTTTGGGTGAGGGTGGCAGAGCCCTGGAACAGGCAGCCCAGGGAGGGTGTGGAGTCCCCTTCTCTGGAGATCTTCAAGCCCCGCCTGGATGCTCCTGAGTGATGTGCTCTGGGCAACCCTGCTTTAGCAGGGGAGTTGAACTAGATGTCACTTCCAACTCTGACAAGTCGGTGATTCTGTGTGTCGTGGTTTGGCCTCAGACGGCAACAAAGAATGAGGCGGCAGCCGCTGGCGCAGACCTGAATCCCCACCGCCCCCCCAGCCGGGAGGGGAAAATTGGGAGGAAAAGGCAAAACTCGTAGGTGTAGACAAAGGCGATTTAACAGAACAGCAAAAGGGAGCGAGAAACAACAACAACAATAACAGAGACAGAGGAATATACAATCGCGATGACGGTACCGACACTTGCCGACTGCACCTGGGGCACCCCCCGACCGCTCTCCTCCTTTTGGGGGACCTCCTGTCCCTCCCCTTCCCCGGCCCCTTGGGCATGGCTCCCATGGGATGGAATACCAGTGTCCCTGCTAGGGCCTGGGGAGAATTAACCCTATCCCCGCCAGACCCAGGACACCATGGTTCCATGAAACTCATCCCTCCGTTTTTTTGTTCTGATTTCTCCCCACGCAGGGTCACTACGACTGGGGCTTGCGTGCAATCAAGTCTGTGCTCGTTGTTGCCGGCTCCCTCAAACGAGCTGACCCAGAGCGACCCGAAGAGCAGGTTCTAATGCGCTCGCTTCGTGACTTTAACATCCCCAAGATCGTGACGGATGATGTGCCCGTGTTTATGGGGCTGATCGGGGATCTTTTCCCTGCACTGGATGTGCCTCGGAAGCGTGACCCAAGTTTTGAGTCCTTTGTGCGGCAGGCGGTGCTGGACCTCCGGCTGCAGGCTGAGGACAACTTTGTGCTCAAAGTAAGACCAAGCGATCTTCTACTGTACCTACACCACCATCACATTGTTTGGGTTTGCTCAACCGTCTTCACCTCTATGACGAGGGCTCTTCACAATATTCCCCCCGCAGGCAGACCTCGATGGAGGGTGGAATTGACTGTGCTGCCTCTGGTGCAGTTGCACTGGCCCCTAAAGCCTGCACTGGCTCATCCCCAGAGTTTACAAAGGGGCCAACTCTTGTAGGCCCCTGAAAGTGTGTCCCTTGGAGAGCAGAGCCTCATCAGCCGATGGCTGTCAGATGTAAATGGTGCTGGAGGTTTGTCTGCAGGCTGAGGATCTCACCCAGCATGATTAGAGTGGGCAGACCAAACTCAGTGTCAAATCCATTTCTGTGTCTAGGTCACATCTTTCTAAATAAGAGGTCCAATGGGAGCTATTTTGTAGATCTGAGCTTCAGTTTGGCATCTTTGTCTCTAATTTGGGAGTGTTTTTTCCCAGGTGGTGCAGCTGGAGGAGCTGCTGACGGTCCGGCACTCTGTCTTCGTGGTGGGTAACGCAGGCACGGGCAAGTCTCAGGTGATGAGATCCCTCAACAAGACTTACCAGATAATGAAGAAACGTCCTGTCTGGACAGACCTCAATCCCAAGGCAGTCACCAACGATGAGCTTTTTGGCATCATCAACCCAGCAACAAGAGAATGGAAAGATGGTAAATGCCTTTCATGACTGAATCTGCAGATACAGAAGGATAAGTTTGATGAAATTCCTAAGCAGCAGCAAGATGGCTGGTCCTTCATGTGCAGGTCTAGAAGCCCAGTTGCTTCTCTGCTGCTCACAGCCACAGGAGAGTGTGTCGGTGAAAAGATACATAAGATGTTTTAGCTCTTTGATCCTTGGGTGGAAAGTGTGGCATAAACCTGCTTTATCCTATTGCCGTAAGAATAATTATCATGTCCATTAATACCAACACATACCAGTTCCTAAACTGGGGAGGCAGTTTTTTGGAGTTGGCTGGACTGGTGATCACAGCATCACGGAATGCTATGGGGTTGGAAGGGACCTCTGGAGACCACCCAGTCCAACCCCCTGCCAAAGCAGGTCCACCCAGAGCAGGTCCCACAGGAACGTGTCCAGGTGGGGTTTGAATGTCTCCAGAGAAGGAGACTCCACCACCTCTCTGGGCAGCCTCTGCCAGGGTTCTGACACCCTCACAAGAAAGAAGCTCCTCCTCGCGTTTATATGGAACTTCTTATATTCAAGTTTGTGCCCATTTCCTCTTGTCCTGTCACTGGGCACCACTGAAAAAAGACTGGCCCCATCATCCTGACACCCACCCTTTAAGTATTTATAGGCATTGATCAGATCCCCCCTCAGTCTTCTCTTCTCCAGACTAAAAAGTCCCCAGCCTTCCCTTATCAGAGGGATGTTCTAGTCCCCTCATCATCTTTGTAGCCCTCTGCTGTACCCTCTCCAGCAGTTCCCTGTCCTTCTTGAACTGGGGAGCCCAGAACTGGACCCAGTGCTCCAGATGGGGCCTCCCCAGGGCAGAGCAGAGGGGGAGGATGACCTCCCTCGACCTGCTGGTCACACTCTTCTTGATGCACCCCAGGATGCCATTGGCCTTCTTGGCCACAAGGGCACATTGCTGGCTCATGGGCATCCTGTTGTCCACCAGGACTCCCAGGTAAATGGCAGAGAGTTCCTTCCTGCCCTATGGTGTGCACTGGGCCCCCTGAAAATATCCCATCCCATGTTTCTGTAGCTGCTAGTGCACAAAGAGGAGCCTTACAGTGGTGTTTTTCCATTTAATAGAGCTGCCCGATCTCTGGAGCACACCAACATTTGCCAGTCTATTGATCCTGATTGCTCCTGAGGAAAATAAGATGAGCATTTAGAACTTGCTGAAAGATTACAGAAATCTGGAGTGAAAATGTTTGGTTGTGACTAATAGGTGACGGCAGCTTTGATTCACATTTGCAGCTGGGCTGAAAGGTGTTGGGGAGGGAGGTTGCCATAAATCATCCTGGGCCAGGAGATGAGCTGCCACCCACCTCCTCTGGCTGCCACCACGGACCCCTCCATGACCCCCTGCTTTACTCCAGGGCCAGGGTTAACGTCTTTTTAATCGTAATTAGGGACCCTAAACCAAAGTGACAGAGGGAGGTGTGGAATCCAGCTTGAGCTCTGCAGCAGTGACCACAGAGCGGGGGCAGTGGGTGGCATGGAGCACCAGGAGGGTCATCTTACAGGTGGCTCTCCAGTGGCTTCTGGCATGTGACGTTTCAAGGGAACTGTTGAAACTCCTCCCTGGGGTTTCGAGGAAGATGTTTTCTACATTAACCATTTCTAAAAATGTTGTTTCTTGTTGCCAAAGACCAGCAAAACAATCGTCACCGAAGCCAAACAAGAGATGATCTTGTCTTGTGGATCAGCCCCTTCTTTTCCTCTTCCCGTTTCTATCTTGTCACTCCTTTTGTTGTCAGGAGCTGAAAAGGTTGTACATGTTGGGTGGTGAAAGGTCCCACGAGGGAATCCTACAAGTGTTTGTTGTAGAACCAAACCCTTCTTTTAAATCCCCAGAGGGCTCGGTGGTGAATGCAGAAGGTTAGGAGAGAGCCCTTTTCTCTGTGCTGCGGTCCTGGGGGGTGTGAGGGAAGCAGTGATGCTCTGAGACAGGGGCTATTGCTGATACTCATGATGTTGGAGCGGTTTCCAAGGCATGTGTCCAACACAGGAGGAGCTGAGGTGGGGCAGAGTCAGCGCAAGGATATTTTTTTTGACCCGGTCTCAGAACTGGGTGGCTGTTTCAGGTGAGCTTTTCTGCATTTGCTGTGCACAAGCTTCACTCACATAATGTCACCGGCTCTTCCTGACCTGGACCACAAAGGAATAGCTTGTCCTGGAGGACAAAAAAAAAAAAAAAGTATGCCTTTTTTTTAATGTTTGCCTGATGTTTCTTCATGAAGAGCAGCGTCTCCCTAGGTATTTTCACGTGTAGAGGAGAGCAGTAGTTTTCTGGAGGTTTCATTTGCTCTGCGGTGCTGCTGCTCTCTCCCAGCCTTCCTGCTCTTCTTAACATTCATTATTTACTCCCCTTGAGACACTGTATCCTCTCTGTCTCGTTGATTTTACTGACATTTTGTTCTGTCATTCGGTGTCATTCACTGCTTGTTCTTCCCTCAATCTCACTAAAGCCATGACCCAGCGTTTAATGCATCTTGATTTCCCTGATATACTTCGAGCCACAAAAAACATTTATAAAAATTTCCAAGGCATATTCAGATGGTTTTCTCTGCATTGTGTGCCTTCTTTTGCCCCCGAGTGTCTGCTCTTCACTTTTCTATCCCTTATGATTCTGGGTGGGAATGAAGTTTGTGCTTGTTCTGCACTCATTTTCAGTGGTGGTAACTGATAGTGGTATTTTTCTTCAAAGCAGACTAGACCCATAGCGTGATATAGTAATATTTATGTACATATGCATAGAGATGTGAATGCTTAAGAGGAAAGCATTAATTAGGATAATTTTTAATAACTTGCTGGAAAAATCTGTTACAGCAGGTGGCATCTTCAGTGTTCACCAACATATTCCTGTCACCCTCACAGGACTGTTCTCATCAATCATGCGAGAACTGGCCAACATCACACATGATGGACCCAAGTGGATGGTACTAGATGGAGATATTGATCCAATGTGGATTGAGTCTCTTAATACTGTGATGGATGATAATAAGGTAATGAATAGAAGTTGAAGGAGCAGGTAGTCTCTGACTGCGGGGCGTGATGCAGCCTAGAAGTGCAGATGTTGTAGTAACGCCTCCTAGAATAGTGCAATTGTGTTTCTTCAGATACACCAGACAATATTGCATAAAGGAAATGGTGCATGAGGGAAATGGCTCAAATCATGTTTTCATTGGAATTTCCGTTTCCTGGAGAGTTGGGCTCACGAATAACCGCAGATGTCCTGATGATAACTTCAGGCCCCTAAAAGATGGAGTGGGGTCATATTCCTAGACCTTTTATAATCCCACACCTTTTCCCCTTCCAAAGGGAGTGCTCTTCATTCTGGGTGATGGAAGAGAGGGGGATGGTTCTTCTGTCTGCTAGAAATCAGCTGCTGCGCCTGGAGGAACTGGGCTGACAGCAACCCAGCTCTGTAGTGCAAAGTGCTGAATGCTTTTCATTCCTGTTCCCAGGGGAGGTGTCAATCTGTCTGTCTGCCTGTCTGTCTGCCCCATGCAGGTGCTGACCCTGGCAAGCAACGAGAGAATCCCTCTGAACCCAACGATGCGGCTGGTCTTTGAGATCAGCCACCTGCGCACAGCCACCCCAGCCACCGTCTCCAGAGCGGGTGAGTCCTGCCCTGAGCTTCACACTGGGATTCAGTGCCATTAACCAGTCTGCTGTTGGCCAGCTTGGTCCCTGTTGAACGTGCCCAGCCTCGGATCACGGAGGCCTTTGGGGGACAGGGTGGGTTCCCGAAACACAGGCAAACTGAGGAACCTGATGCCAGATCCCTCTGTGGAGTGATCATTGTCGTGGAGGTTTACCCAGAGCTCCTGACTGTTGATGGATGTTCATAGCTTCAGCATTGCTGAGAGAGTGCTCCTGTTGGGCAAAGCCCTGGATTGCTCGAGGAGAGAGGCAGTCCCTGTCCCAAAGAGATCCTGATCTTCTCAAGAGGTGCATGAATTATGGGAGAAAGGAATGAAGGTGTCCCCCTAGTTTTACATGGGGAAATGGGGCACAGGGCAATAACATGACTAAGGCCAGGCCATATTCTGAATTTGGGGCAGCATCATTAAGGTATTGTGGTTTCCTGAGCTGAGTCTCTTCACTATTAATGTATCTACTCTGCAGCGTGGCAGAAGGAGGGGGTGGATAATGGGACATCCAGGTGTATTTCACAGAGTTCCAGTTATGTGAAAGTAGCTGAGAAATTCTGCTGGAGGGAAGGAATAGTCTCTGCTATGTCCTTACTATATGTTCTCTCTTGTCCTGGGCCTAAAGGGATCCTGTACATCAACCCATCAGATCTGGGCTGGAATCCCCCAGTGAGCAGCTGGATTGACAGGCGAGAGGTCCAGTCCGAGAGAGCCAACCTGACCATTTTGTTTGATAAGTACCTGCCAGTTTGCCTGGACACCCTCAGAACAAGGTACTATCTGAAGAGCATTTGTATCTCCATTGGTGAGGGCAGGGGGACCCTCACCACTTTCCAGACCAGCTGGGCTGGGGCTGTGCTGTGCATGGCATTGGGTGGCTGGCTTCCTCCTTGTCCTGGAGAGCCTTGAGCATCACTGACTTCGGCTCAGAGAAGCAGTGAGGCAAGGTGGGGCAGCTGACGTTCCTGCCCAGCCTTTGGTGGTCAGATCTGGTTTTCATCTGATTTTGATTTTATTGTTCCTGTACTTCTTGTACCAGTTCTGTATCTCTTGGAAGGTAAATCCAGGAGATCCTAAAGAGTAGGCTTTTCAGTGTCCCAGTATGTCAGATTGGACCTGAGTCCACTCCACAAGTAATTTTTCAGTACAGCAGATTTCAAACTGCTGCCGAAGGAAAGTTTTCTATATGTGTCATGGAAGGTGGAGAGATCAGATCCTCTTTTTCCTTCTCCCCCTTCTTCTCCTGACCCTCAGTGAGGAGAAGGAAGTCGGTGGTTGTGAGAGAGGGTGCGATTGCTCTACAGGAAGTTCTGTCTTGAATTTCTTTCCTGATGCATTTGAACAAAATGAAGTCAGTCTGTGTGGACAGCCAGCCTGGGCGTTTTTCATGGTTGGACACCAATCCAATGAACATGAAGAACTTGGATATTTGGAAGGGCCCTGGTGCTTCTTGACTTGAGTTATCTTCAAAGCTCCCAGAGAAGCTCCATCACAGGAGATGGATCTCTTATACTGTGTGAGGACTGGCCAAAGTAGAATCTCAACAAACATGATTAAGGAAGCTTCTCCCATCTTTGGCTTGCTTCCTATAGTTACACCTTTATTTAAAATCAATAAATGGATCAATCAGCATACAAGTGAGCATGGGAGTTACCAGCCACAATGGGGATGTGTCAGAAGGGGCTGAATTAGTCAAAGCAGCGGCGTTTGGAAGTAGGATTTGGGCATCTTCCATGGGAGCAGCTCCCTGCGGGCCAAGCTGATGGCAGGAGAGTCCATTGGACGTTTCCCACTCTATTCAGACCGTGTCAGACCGTGAAATCCATGGGATTAGCTACAGGCAGCCCTGAGCTGAGTATTTTGGTAGCTTACCTAATTCAAAAATTGTAGAACCAACCTTTCAAATGGCTATAATTACTGTATGGAGGACTTCAGTGCTGCTACAGTGTTAGTTTGGAATTCTGTAAGTGTAGCTTAAATGAAAATAAAATGGCAAGATGAAAGGGCTTATTTTATTAGTCCTCTATTTGACCACTTTTGAACTCATCGTGTTCACAGGAAATCATTGCCTTTAGCAAGTCTTCCATTTTACTTCTTTCAAGAGGATCAAAGTTTTAAAACGCTTGAAACTTCTGATTACTGTTATTACTTGTGTATGTGCCAGTGCCAGCAGGTCCGAGGGAGAGGATGGGTGTTCTCTGTATTGCTATACCCAGGAATAAGACACGCGCTGCTGACACGGAAAATGCTAATATTCTGAAAAAGCATTTCTAGGCTTCTCTTCCTGGGTTGTGAATGACTGTGTTGCTGGACCCAATTATATTTCCTGTGCTTTCAATTTCTATCTCTTAGATTTAAGAAGATTATTCCTATTCCTGAGCAGAGTATGGTTCAGATGTTGTGCCACCTCCTCGAATGCCTCTTGACGGAGGAGAACACACCTCCCGACTGTCCCAAGGAGCTTTATGAACTTTACTTTGTCTTTGCCGCCATCTGGGCCTTTGGTGGATCGATGTTTCAAGACCAGGTAAGATGCTGTTTCAGCATCTTTTAAACAGGCTTTTTTTTTTCTTGTTCTTTTGTGGGTTTTTTTAATCCTTTCCATAACCTAGTGCTGTATCAGTAATGCTGTTTTCCTGGGGCTCTCATGTAGCTGATAAAAAACTAGAAACCTGAACGCAACAATTCCTTTTGTGAGAGACCTCGTTGTCTGGGGTGTAACACCAGAGGAGAAGGGCTGAGGAGTCGGGTGATGTTTGCTTATGCAGACAGATTTCACTGGGGAGAAACATGAGGTTAATTTATGGAGGGCTGTGGACGTGCACAATATGATCAATTTAAGGTGGACTTAGCAGATATGTACATCAGTGGAGCAGCCTTTCATCCGTCTGACTGCAGAGGTAGACACAAACCGACTGGTGCTTTGTCACCAACTGGCTTTTATTAAAGAGGTGGATGGCAAGAACTGACTGTCCTCAGTTCTGAAAGAAGTACCTAAGGAAGAGGGGTGGTCAGCAGGGCAGGCGGCGTTCTAGGCTTATGTGCTTCCACTTAACTGGGAGAAGACAGAGGCTCTGCTCTAACAGTGCTCTTTGCTGGGAGGATTCTGACAAGGGTGAGGTTGAAATTTGTGGGCGCTCAGCTTGACCTCCCCTGTGGCTGCCAGCTGGTGGTGGTCTCAGGCATGAGCTGCAGGGCTCAGCTGAGCTGTTGGTGGATGATATCCACACCCCAGGCTGTAGTAATGGAAGGCACAATCTAGAGACTAAGATCTTCTTGGGCCAGGAGGGTTAATCCAACCATGGTTCACTCCTGGTGTCTCTGACATGCAAAGTACACTCATGGCTGAGAGGCAGAGGAAGGCAGGGCACTACTCTCCATGCTGCTTCCACAGTACATCCATCCCATGGAGTAATCACAGCTGTCAGCCTTGGAGTCCATCAGCTTGCGTTGGACAAGGCGGGTGTGATCTTGTGCATGGTGATATTATTACTAGAAAGTTTTCTCAAGGGCAGAACTTGATACTGCACGTTTTCAGCCCCCTTTCAGGTCCAGGTCCTTAAAATATGGGAGAAGCCCAGACATTCCAGCAGGGCTGAAACACAGCTGTTTGGTGGAAGCAGCAGCACGTGAACAACAGGGATCCTGGGAAGAACCTTCTCCAGCCCTGCCTGGGGGAAGCATAGTTGTGCTGCCACCTCCAACCTCCCCATCTCTTCCTGATTTCTTATGAACAGGAGAGGAGAAACGGACATTTTCTTTCACCCCAGTTCTGCCCTATTTCCACAGCTCGGCACAGCAGGGCTGTCTCTTGATTCCCAAGTAATTGGAAAAGCTGCTGCTGTTTTACAGCTTCCAGCTCTAACAGTAATAACGGACAAGAAGAGAGTGGGCTGTGTGTCAGAGCCCTGCTGCCAGCGCTGCCAGGGTTGGGGCCACCCTGGGCTCCCTGCCATGGTTTTGTGTCCACGTTTGTGGAACAGCTTTCCACCCTCGGTTGGTGTTGCTGTTCCAAGGTGATGGCTGGGCAAGCTGGAGGATTTTCATATGACTGGTTCAGAGGCAGGCAGGAGAAACCCGAGGCACTTGCAGAGGGCTCTAAGAGCCCATGTGGCACCTGAAGTCCTAGATTTTGAAAAATAGCAAGACCTGCTGGTGGAGGTATGGTTGCTCGAGCTGCTCACTCTGGTTCTGCCCAATCTCTGCTGGGAACCTGTTGGGTGGTTGCATCACCTGGTCGGTGTACCTCATCCTCAGGTCTAAAACATGTCATCTCGACCTGTGGGTCTGCTCAGTGACAGGGCAACACTGTTGAGGGCTTGTTGATCCATATCTGGTCTCTAGTAGGCTCGTTTCAAGCTGTGTGTGGTCTGGAGTGTGTGGGAGGTCTCTCCATGGACCCCCAGCTGGGGTGGAGGCACTGCCGTTCTCAGCAGCTGCTCAAGTGCTCTCCTCTTGTTGTTTCGATGTGCCTCAATGCTGGACCAATAGCATCTGCTGGGCTCTTCACAATTGCTCCATGCCAAGGAGCAGATGCTTTGGAAACTGCTAAACAACCCAGCTCAGGCTCAGCTTGGTGCTGATCTGGTGCCATCATAACTCATGGTCATTGAGTGACATGTGTGAGTCTAGTTTTCTTGGTCTTTGTGGAGGACTTTACCTTCCATTTTCTATGTGTCAGCTGGGAAATACTCACAGAATCACAGAATGATATGGCGTTGGAAGGGACCTCTGGAGATCATCTAGTCCAACCCCCCTGCCAAAGCAGGTCCACCCAGAGCAGGTCCCACAGGAACGTGTCCAGGTGGGTTTTGAATGTCTCCAGAGAAGGAGACTCCACCACCTCTCTGGGCAGCCTCTTCCAGGGCTCTGCCACCCTCACAGGAAAGAAGTTCCTCCTCGTGTTTAGATTGAACTTTCTATGTTCAAGTCAGTGCCCATTCCCTCTTGTCCTGTCCCTGGGCACCACTGAAAAAAGACTGACCCCATCCTCTTGACACTCTCCCTTTAAGTATTTATAAGCATTGATAAGATCCCCCCTCAGTCTTCTCTTCTCCAGACTACAAAGACCCAAGTCCCTCAGCCTTTCCTCATAAGAGAGATGCTCCAGGCCCCTCATCATCTTTGTAGCCCTTTGCTGTACCCTCTCCAGCAGTTCCCTGTCCTTCTTGAACTGGGGAGCCCAGAACTGGACCCAGTGCTCCAGATGGGGCCTCCCCAGGGCAGAGCAGAGGGGGAGGATGACCTTCCTCGACCTGCTGGCCACACTCTTCCTGATGCACCGCAGGATGCCATTGGCCTTCTTGGCCACAAGGGCACATTGCTGGCTCATGGGCATCCTCTTGTCACCCTTAGTGCTGTCAGTGCGGGATGACTTAAAAAACGCAAACACACCAAAGCCCAGGAAGTGCTGCTTGTTCTTGCTTCAGCGGTCCTAGCTGCTCTCTAATTGCAGGAGCTCAGAGCTCCTTGAGCATGTCAGCAGACGGACCCTGCATCCCCAGCAGCATAGCAGAGCCAGTCCCTGGCATGAGAAGGCTCCCTGGGGAGCATGGTAGGCTCTGGCAGTGGGGGTGGCAGGAGGAACCGCACTGCCAGGCACAGGATCCCGCTGGGAGACCTGCCTTGGAGCTGGGAGCGGACTCATGTTGCTGCCTGTGATGCTCTGCAAATGTCAGGGCTGAGAGCGCGAGGATCCAGCAGCCGGAGCGAGGGCAAGCCTGATGAAAAATGATCCAATATAAAATCTGTTTATTGCTCTCCATTGAAGGTGCCCTTCGTGCTGACCTTTTGGTGCTGAAATGTCAGGAGAAACAGTCTGGAAGGCTTCCCGCTACTCTGCGATTGTTGGTGGGTAGCGGGGCTCTGTACAGAAACAGATGATAGATTTGCCATTTCCAGGCTCTGAGATTAGTGGAAACCCGTATGGGGTTTTTATGAAGGCAGCAGCTTGAGTTCGACACCGCTCTGGCAGTGGAGCCAGGGCTGGAGCAGCTCCCCCTCGCTGCCCGGGGGGATGGATAACCCATCACTGCAGGCTCCAGGGGGTTTGCATTACATCCCATCCCTGGGAGAAAGCTTCTCGCAGCGATACACATCCCGCTCCGCTGTGGGTGGCTGCTGCTGGCACCGAGGAGTTATAGCAATGGGAGAACGGAGAATTACAGTTATTCTGCCTCTCTGAATAGACTGCAAAATTGGAGATTCTAATAACGTGTTTTTCAAATCCTTCAGTCTTTCGATGGATGGTGGCTCAGGAGATTTTACAGAGGACACTCGGTTCAGTTTGGCTTCAAACACGGGTCTCCTGGAGGAGGCTCAGCAGCCTGTGGGCAACGTGTTGGTCCCACTGGGCTTTTGGCCTGGGAAAGTACATTGAGTGGCGATGGGAGGAGACCCACAGGTACCCCAGGAAGAAACTCTGCAGCTAAAGCTAAATTATGCATCTGATATTTCACAGACATCTTCTTATCAGCACTTTTCCCTTCCTTACCCTGCCCCCTTCTCCCCTGCACAGAAGGCTGCAGTCCCTGTTGTCTGCGTGGGAGGATGTTCATGCGGAGTGACTGGCCCCGTGTCATAGAGGAGACCCGGGGCAGGGGAGGGGACTAAGCACATTTTGTAAGTCCTAACCCAGCATCTAAAGCAAAACTGTCACCCCAGCTCTTGAGAAAATTCAGATGCTCCAAAATCTCCGTGTGTAGAAAGATACAGTGCGGAAAGACAAGAAGGCGGGTGCTTCCAAGGCGATAGGGCAGTGCAGGGACACGGGGACACAGCAGAGCCAAGGGGGGCGGTCATGGGATCATTTAGGTTGGAAAAGACCCTTAAGATCACGGAGTCCAATCATAAACCAAACACTGACAACTCCACCACTAACCCATGTCCCTCAGCACGACATCTGCCCGGCTTTTAAATACCCCCAGGGATGATGACTCCACCACTGCCCTGGACAGCCTCTTCCAAGGCTTGACAGGAAGTGAAGAAGTTGTTCCTAATCTCCCTCCTAAACCTCCTCTGGGGCAACTTGAGGGCATTTCCTCTTGTCCCATTGCCTGTTCCTTGGGAGAAGAGACCGACCCCCCCCGGCTACACCCTCCTTTCAGGGAGTTGGAGAGAATGAGAAGGTCTCCCCTCAGCCTCCTTTTCTCCAGGCTGAACACCCTCAGCTCCCTCAGCTGCTCCTCACAAGACTTGTGCTTCAAACACCTCACCAGCTCCGTTGCCCTTCTCTGGATCTGCTCCAGCCCCTCAATGTCTTTCTTGTCATGAGGGGCCCAAAACTGGTCACAGCACTCGATGTGGGTCCTCACCAGTGCCCAGTACAAGGGGACAATCACTGCCTCAGTCCTGCCAGGTCCGTCCATGGTGCTTTGGTGCTCTGGTGTCTCAATCCTGCTTCTCCAAAACACTGTGGCTTGAAAAGAGGCCAGAAGACTACAGGTAAGTATTAATAGAGCGCTGTGATTTATGAGGAGATGCTTTAGTGTGCATCCTCTGACTAACCATGACCACAGATGTAGACGGATGTTGTGTCCTTGTCTGTTGGAAGCAGAAGGTACTAGGAATCAATCAACAGCCTGTTTAGTCACAGGCACGTATTTCTCTTTTTCAAATTGATCCATCTATCTAATCTGAGACACAGCAAGAGTGATCAACACAGAGGATGAATTATTTAGGTGAATAAATAGGACTGATGAGGAGAAATGAAGAAAATGAAAAATTAGGTTTGATAGTAGGAAAAAGAATAAGATCGTTATGCTGGGGAATGTATTTTAGGGACCAGTCCCACTCTGACAGACTGGGTAGGTAACGTTCTCCATCACTAATGAATTTCTCCCAGTAAGCATATTTCCTCCACTTTTTCTCTTGTAGCTTGTGGACTACAGAGTGGAGTTCAGCAAGTGGTGGGTGGCAGAATTCAAGACTATCAAGTTTCCCTCTCAGGGCACAGTCTTTGACTTTTACATCGATCCAGAAACGAAGAAGTTTGAGCCTTGGTCTAAACTTATTCCCCCGTTTGAACTTGATCCAGAAATGCCATTGCAGGTAGGTGAGCCCCGCATGCTTTTTGTCCAGGAGGAATACATGCGTTTTAGTGACTGTACACGGGCATTTCAATGAAATCTCATTAAAGGTCAAGCACTTCATAATAAGGAGGGTATTCTCCATGAGGCACCACTTAATTACCCGTCCCTCTGTACTGTGCTGAGGCTGTGAGGGCACATCCTCCATCCAGCTTCCAAATATGAGTCATGTACAGGAGGGGAGGCTCAGGACCACCACGGTGTCCCGGGAGCTGGTGTGCCCAGCCTGCAGGATGTAGCCTGTAGAGAGAAGTGGGATGCGAGACAATGTGGTGATAAAGTCCCCAAGACACCATGTCCTCATTCTGCATGAAAATAGAGATGGTTTTATGATTTGGACAAAACCCAGGAGTTGCTGCAGGTTGCTTTTGCCAGCTATGTTTTTCTTTCCTTTCAAAAGCGCCGCAGCGAGCAGGCGACTTGTAAAAATTGCTCCTGTTTTAGCAAAATGTGTTTATGGGGAGCTCCAGATGCTGCTCCCAGCATCCAGCTGCCAAGGTTTCATCTGAACAGACAGTTTGATTTTAACCATTGGCAGCAGCATGTCCTTTCCTTCCTCATGCAATCTGGAAACTGGGATCACCCCACTCATTCCTGGCTCTCCCAATTCTCCTTCTTCCCAGACCATGGCTGTGGAGACAGAGGTGGGGACACTCACTGCTCATTATGTCCCTCCTCAGGCTTGCCTGGTGCCCACCGCTGAGACGGTCCGTGTGCGCTACTTCATGGACAGGCTCCTGGAGCGCCAGCGCCCGGTGATGCTGGTGGGCAACGCTGGCACGGGGAAGTCTGTGCTGGTGGGGGACAAGCTCTGCTCACTGGACATGGACACATACGTGGTGAAGAAGATCCCATTTAACTACTACACCACCTCTGCCTTGCTGCAGGGTAAGTCCAGTGGGGGGCTATGAGGTTGGTGAGGGTCTGAAGCATCTCTCTGCTGAAGAAAGGCTGAAAGACCTGGTTTTGTTTGGCTGGAGAAGAGCAGACTGAGAGGGGATCTCATCGATGCTGAGCAATATCTAAAGGGAGGGTGGCAAGAGGATGGGGCCAGACTCTTCTCAGTGGTGCCCGTTGACAGGACAAGGGGCAATGGGCACAAGCTGGAAGACAGGGAATTCCATCTCAAGATGAGGAAAATTTTCTTTCCTGTGAGGGTGGCAGAGCCCTGGAAGAGGCTGCCCAGAGAGGTGGTGGAGTCTCCTTCTCTGGAGACATTCAGAACCCACCTGGACACGTTCCTGTGGGACCTGCTCTGGGTGGACCTGCTTTGGCAGGGGGTTGGACGAGATGGTCTCCAGAGGTCCCTGCCAACCCCTGCCAGTCTGGGATTCTGTGAGACAGTGGCTGAAACACAGTATATCTGTCTGGCAGGTTTCTGAATTCCTGGGGCGCCTGTTGGGGTCTGGACTGGGGTGTGAACTGTGGTGCTTGGGGGAAGACCTATGGGCTGTTCGTTTGTGGGCCCTGTGCTGACACCACCAGACGCTTAAATCCCACTGTGAAACTCTCAGGTCAGCAGCCTCCTGGTTTTGGGGGAAGACTATATTTTCCAACACGAGGATTTGAATTCTGAATCCCGTGACTCTGGGTTGGAGCTGTGCCAAAGCACACGTTTGAATCTGCTGCTGCTCTGCACAGCTTCCGGCTCCTGCTCCGCTTGAGGTGTGTTTTAATATGCTCCAATTTCAGTCTGTGCTGAACAGGATGGGTTTCTTGGCTGGCATCCAAACTGTCCTCAGGGTGCAGTGACAGGAATTGCATCCCAATTATCCCTGAGGATGGTGCTAATGAGTATGTGCTGGCTGTAAAGCAGGGCTGCCAGTGTGTCCTCCTTGTCCTGCAGCAGCCCGACGTGCTCCCATGGAGCCTCCCTGGGGACCACCGGGCTCGGTGACCCTGCAGGGCTCAGAGCCCCAGGGATTTACTGGCCCTGGGGAAATCCATAAGAATATTGCTGATGAGTAAGTTGGCATATTGGTGAAAAATTAAGTTTGAGACCAAGATAAGTTCAGTTTTGCTGTTTAGTCTCTTCAGAGCCAAAGAGAAAGGAGGGGATTCTTGAGAAGTAGCTCATTTTGGAATGAAGTTTTCATTTTGAGTTGACCCAAAGAGAGAGAAAATAATTTTTTATATGTATTCATTAATCAGGAATGAAACAACCTGATTTATTTCAAGCTGAATAACAGCTGTGGGTCACCATAAAACAAAACACTTCTTGGTTTGACCCCAATGTCCTGACCTCTGTGACCGCTCCCTGAGAAGTGCTGGTGAGACCAAGGATTTGACCTCCACCCTCTGGGTTGTTCCTGGCCACCAGTGCCAGGTAAGGATGTGCTGGCAGCCCAGATGGGTGCTGAAGGTGGTCCATGCTTCCTCTGTGCTCTGTCAGGCTCCCAACAATCGCAAACATTTCAAGAGAGGGGTCGGAGCTTAAAATCTCCCCGCAGTGTGACCCAGGGCTGTGTCATGGGGTCAGCTTTGGAGCTCTCTGGGGCAGGTTTGTGGCATTTCTGTGCCTGCGGGTGACCAGCCTCCCTCCGGGGCTCTCATGACTGCCCCCCTGGTGCCTCTGCCCACAGCGGGAATGCAAATTATTTGGGTTAGTGGCCTTTAAGCCAAAAAAATAAGTAAGATCACACCTTTTGGCTGGGCTCGCAGCCCTGAGCAGTTATAACCTCCCTTCTCCCCTTCCCAGTGCCTCTTCTCTGTGTCCTCTCCTGTGGGGTCTCCATGAAACACCCTTGAGCGGGTAAACGGGCTGGTCTGTCTGTCTGTCCGTGCGGGGGCAGGGGGGGGTCTCATTTATCTGCTGCTGGATGGGGCAGGTGGGTTCATACAGACAGACCTGGCAGCTCCTCCCCGTCCCCGGGAGCTGTGGGCTGGGATGGGGAATTCCTTCCCCGCGGAGAGGAGGAGGTCACCCTGTGCCTGGATGAAGACGTGGCTGCGAGATTGGCACTGGGGAGCGTGGTTTATAGGGCTGGGGCCCTATATATAGTTCCCCACTGCTCATTTTTTAGAGTTAATTTGTCCCTTTTTGTGTCGTTTTTCAGTTGGCTGCTTTTTTTTTTCCCCCCCAGCAGGCACCTATTTTTAAAACATGGCTACAGAGCAGTTTGGGATTTATTTTTTTATTATTATTATTTTTAACTTGAAAAAAGAGCCTGACATGAAAGCCAGTCATTTCTTAGCCAAGGTGCCCTTTGATGCAGAGATTTATAAGCTCCTCGCCACCCTCGCAGGCCACGTGGCTCACAGAAATGCCACGTGCCTGGGGACTCGAGGGAGCCAGCCGCCCTCTGTGCCCTCTCTGGGCCAGTCTGGGGATTTGCTCCTGTGTGTCGTGACCAAATTCCTCTTGCTGTGGCACTTGTTATGCTCTCAGCCCATTGCCCTGGGCCTTCAGTCTGCTGCCCTCCTGGCCCTCTGCTCCTCCCTCCGCTTTAGCCCTGACTTCTCTCATTCAACAGTTTTCTGCTCAAGATCTCCCTGGAGAAAATTGCATTATCACGGATCATGGAATCACAGAATGTCAGAGTTGGAAGGGACCTCTAGAGATCATCCAGTACAACTCCCCTGCTAAAGCAGGGTTGCCCAGAGCACATCACTCAGGACTGCATCAAGGTGGGTCTTGAAAATCTCCAGAGAAGGGGACTCCACACCCTCCCTGGGCTGCCTGTTCCAGGGCTCTGCCACCCTCACCCAAAAGATGTTTTTCCTCATATTTGAATGGAACTACCCATGTTCCAGCTTGCGCCCGTCACCCCTCATCCTGTCACTGGGAACCTCTGAAAAGAGTCCGGCTCCATCCTCCTTCAACCCACCCTTTAGGTACTTGTAAATGTAGATAAGGTCTCCCCTCAGCCTTCTCTTCTCCAAGCTGAAGAGTCCCAGCTCTCTCAGCCTTTCCTCATCTGGAAGATGCTCCAATCCCTCCATCACCTTAGTTGCCCTGCGCTGGACTCTCTCCAGTAGTTCCCTGTCTCTCTTGAACTGGGGAGCCCAGAACTGGATGCACTATTCCAGTTGTGGCCTCACCAGTGCAGAGTAGCGGGGGAGAATGACCTCCCTCGACTTACTGGCTACACTCTTCCCTAGGCAGCCCAGGATCCCATTGGCCCCCTTGGCAACAAAATTAAATGTTGGGGGTTTGGGGTGTTTTTTTGCCCTCCCTTGGTCAACAGCCAGCAGGCAAGAGGAACCACACTTGCTAAGTCTGGTTTGAAGTGACTGGTTCCTTCAGGTGCTGATTTGAGTGTGATTTGAGGGACACGGCCTCTTCGTTGTTATTATGAGATACAGCTTTGAATTAAAACACTGCCTTCACGAACAAGTCGCTCGATCCCCAGTAATTGCATTTCAGTGTGATGAATCTCCTGCATACTTGTTTAACCTCAAAAAGGGCTGATTTTGAATGTAAATTAAGGACTAATTAAATTTAAATTAAATGCTTATTTGAAACACTTAGTTTAACTTGCTACCAGAAATTTCAAACATTGCGGGTTTATATTGAAGGGGGAGAGAGACTCCACTGAGGAAGGATTCATCCTTTTTCTCGGCACAGTTCATTCCTTTGGGCAGGGACTGTCTGTGACAGGACCCAGCTGGGTGCGGAGGGGTGGGAAGGAGGAACCGTTTGCGATGCACCCAGGCAATGAAAAAAAAAAAGTTGTTCTAAAAGATCTGTGATCTGAAAAAAGCAGAATATAAATCTTCCCTGATAACTTCTGCACATGATAATAAATGGCGTAAGTGTACATTTTCACGAGGAGATTTTTATAAAAGTTCCCAGTCCCATTAACATTGGCCAGTCTTCCCAGTTACAGCAAACCCCTACTTCCCATCCTGCTCTGTAGCACCTCATAGGGCAGTTGACAACCCATAACCGTGTAAAGAAGGACAGGGAACTGCTGGAGAGGGTACAGCAGAGGGCTACAAAGATGATCAGGGGACTAGAACATCCCTCTGATGAGGAAAGGCTGAGGGACTTGGGTCTTTTTAGTCTGGAGAAGAGAAGGCTGAGGGGAGATGTGATCAACGCCTATTCACCACTTTTTTCAGTGGTGCCCGGTGACAGGACAAGAGGAAATGGGCACAAACTTGAATATAAGAAGTTCCACCTAAACATGAGGAGGAACTGCTTTCTTGTGAGGGTGTCAGAGCCCTGGAAGAGGCTGCCCAGAGAGGTGGTGGAGTCTCCTTCTCTGGAGACATTCAAACCCCACCTGGACACATTCCTGTGGGACCTGCTCTGAGTGGACCTGCTTTGGCAGGGGGGTTGGACTGGGTGGTCTCCAGAGGTCCCTGCCAACCCCATATCATTCTGGGATTCTGTAAATGAGACAAATTCTGTCCCCACCTTCAGGAGAGCAGTGACCCCAAGGATGCTCTCCCAGTGCAGGGGCTGGGCGGAGGAGACCTGCTTCTCTTTGCTTTTCCCCTTGCTGAGTCCATGAAGGTTGCTGGGGCTGCAGTCAAAGGAATCAATAACCTATAAAACATCACATGCAGCAGTGTGTGGTGATTTTTATTAAATACCAGCCCAGGATTCTAAATATTCCCCACATTTTATATTCCAGAGCGACACGTAACCTCAGCTAAAAGAATTTATAATCTTCCAAAGCTTTGAAATAAGAAACTTTTAGAGTTAGAATCATAGAGTTAGAGTCATAGAGTTGTCCAGGCCGGAAGGGACCTCCAAAGGTCATCTAGTCCGACCTCCCCACAGTCAGCAGGGACACCCCCAACTAGACCAGGTTGCCCAGGGCCTCGTCGAGCCTCGCCTTGAATATCTCCAGGGAAGGGGCATCAACACCTCCCTGGGCAACCTGTTCCAGTGCTCCACCACCCTCACAGTGAAGAGCCCTCTCCTAATCTCCAGTCTAAATCTGTTCCCCTTCAGCTTAAAGCCATTGCCCCTCATCCTGTCATTGCAGGCCTTTGTAAACAGGTTCTCCCCAGCCTTCCTGTAGGCTCCCTTCAGGTACTGGAAGGCTGCTATTAGGTCTCCCCGACGCCTCCTCTTCTTCAGGCTGAGCAAACCCAGTTCCCTCAGCCTGTCCTCATAGCAGAGGTGCTCCATCCCCCTGATCATCCTCGTGGCCCTCCTCTGGACCCTCTCCATCAGGTCCATGTCCTTCTTATATTGAGGGCTCCACACCTGCACACAATACTCCAGGTGAGGTTTCACCAGAGCAGAGTAAAGTGGAAGAATTACCTCTCTGGACCTGCTGGCAACGCATCTTTTGATGCAGCCCAGGATGCGATGGGCCTTCTGGGCTGCAAGTGCCCACTACCTGCTCATATCCAGCTTCTCGTCCACCAGCACCCCCAAGTCCCTTTCCTCAGGGCTGCTTTCTGGTACCTCACCCCCCAGTCTGTACTGATGGTGAGGATTGTTCCGGCCCAGGTGCAGAACCTTGCATTTGCTCTTGTTGAACCTCATGAGGTTCACCTGGGCCCACCTCTCCAGCCTGTCCAGGTCCCATCCCTCTGGTGTATCGACAACACCACACAGCTTGGTGTCGTCCGCAAACTTGCTGATGGTGCCTTTAATCCCCCCTTTTCTCTCTGTGCTTTGCCTTGCTTGTGCTTGACCCTACATACAACCGGGTGGTAATTTGCCAGCTCTTGTTGGAAATGATTCTTGTCACATTATCTGGTGGTTTGAGTAATGCTGGGGATGGGATCAGGGAACTCTGGGGTATTTCATTAAAAACATTATTTTGATTGTTCTGAAGATGTGCAGGAATTTTGCCGAGAAATCACCTATTTGTTTTGTCTAACAGAGGTAGAAAATGCACTTGAATTCACAAACTGAGCTTTGCTCATGGGCTGCTGTGCCCACGGCGTCTCCCAGTTCCTTCCCAGTGCCCAGGCCCTACTGCCCGTGTGTCACTGGGGCCACAGGCCACAGTCACTGCTCTCCTCCTGGGTCAGAATAACCTCAGCAAGCAAGATTTAGTTTTAAAAAAAGTATGCAGGAGGGATTCAAAAGACTTCATCTTGCCTGAGAAGCTGTTGCTTGCTCTGAAGTAGACCTGGATTTGTAGGAGACTCTTAGTTTCCCTTGATTTGTTTGAAAGGAGGCACTGAGAGCTTTCTGGAGAGACCCCACCTGGAGCACTGTTTCCAGCTCAGCGGAAGGACATGGACCTGTTGGAGCAGATCCAGAGGAGGCCACGGAGATGCTGGGAGGGCTGGAGGCCCTCTGCTGTGTGGACAGGCTGAGAGAGTTGGGGGGGTTCAGCCTGGAGAAGAGAAGGCTCCAGGGAGACCTTGGAGCCCCTTCCGGTCCATAAAGGGGCTCCAGGAAAGCTGGGAAGGGACTCTTGACCAGGGAGGGGAGCTCAAGGACGAGGAGGAAATGGTTTTAAACTGAAAGAGGGGAGATTGAGATGAGATGTGGGGAAGAACTTCTTTGGTGTGAGGGTGGTGAGAGCCTGGCCCAGGTTGCCCAGAGAAGTTGTGGCTGCCCCATCCCTGGAGGGGTTGAAGGGCAGGTTGGAGGGGGCTTGGAGCAACCTGGTCTGGTGGGAGTTGTCCCTGCCCAGGGCAGGGGGTGGGACTGGATGGTCTTTAAGGTCCCAACCCAAACCATTCTATGATTCTATGATTTGGGTCAACTCAGCCTGAAAAAGCTGCCCAAGGGTCCCTGCCAGCGCCATGTGGGGTTCCGAGCTGCTTGGGGACAGCCACTGTCCTGCTGGTGAGCAGCATCTTCTGCCAGGACCAGCTCTTCTTCCCCAACAGCTGGGATGCAGCAGGAGGGGCCGGGGGCTCTGGGGTGAGCCCTGCCTGTACTGAGCACAGCTCCACTCCTCCAGGGGCTGCTGGAGCTATGGCACGACATCGGGCTGGGCTGAGTGGAGCAGTGACCCCCCCAGTAGCTTAGCTTGGCACCTCTGCCTCCGTACAGGTGTGCTCGAGAAACCTCTGGAGAAAAAGGCTGGCAGAAACTATGGCCCTCCTGGTACCAAGAAGCTCATCTACTTCATCGACGACCTGAACATGCCTGAGGTGGACGCCTACGGCACGGTGCAGCCCCACACGCTCATCAGGCAGCACTTGGACTACAGCCACTGGTAGGAGCTGCTCAGGCTTGGTCAGCTGACACCTCTTCCTCAGCTGTGGGGCTGGGGCTGGGGTTTGAGACAGGGTGAAAGCGCCGTTCCCCCATCCCCTCCCCAGTCTGCCATGACACCCACCTGTGCTGGGCTGGAACTGGCTCTGGGCAAGCCCATCATTCCGCAGCCATGGGGCTTCCCCTGTCCCTGGCAAACAAACTCCCTCACTGGTAGCTCGGCCGAGAGGAGCAAAGCTCCCCTCTCTCTGTGAATCGTGGCCATGTTCCCCAGCTGAAGCCTGCAAGGGCAGGGGGATGCTCGGCCTCAGTGTTTCCTGTGTGAAGGAAGGTCCAGGGATTTGGCCTCAGCTGGGATGAGCCGCCCTTGCTGAGAGCACCTCGGGTTGTTTCCAGTTGGGCAGAGCAAACAATTGATTTCTGGGTAGAGGGAAATTGAAGGAAAAACAGTGACGGTGTTTTGGAAGGAAATTGGTGCGTTTTACACCATAACCAACAGCGCTGCGAGGGACAGCAGAATGTAAGGCCAACAGCACCCTGGCCTGTATCAGGAAGAGCATGGCCAGCAGGAGGAGGGCAGTGATGGTGCCTCTGGACTGGGCACTGGTGAGACCTCACCTCAAGTGCTGTGTTCAGTTCTGGGCCCCTCACTACAAGAAGGACATTGAGCTGCTGCAGCGTGTCCAGAGGAGAGCCACCAAGCTGGTGAGGGGTCTGGAGAACAAGTCATATGAGGAGAGGCTGAGGGAACTGGGCATGTGTAGTTTGGAGAAGAAGAGGCTGAGGGGAGACCTCATTGCCCTCTCCAACTCCCTGAAAGGAGGGTGTTGAGAGGTGGGGGTTGGCCTCTTCTCCCAAGGGAATAATGACAGGAGCAGAGGAAATGGTGTGAAGTTGCAGCAGGGGAGGTTTAGATTAGATATTAGGAAGAATTCCTTTACTGAGAGGGTGGTCAGGCACTGGGACAGCCTGCCCAGGGAGGTGGTGGAGTCACCATCCCTGGAGGTATTTAAGAAACATGTAGACGTGTCACTTCAGGGCATGCTCTAGTGCCTGAGATTGTGGGGGGTCTTTTTTTTTTCTGTGTGTGTGTATGGTTGGACTCAGTGATCTCAGAGGTCCTTTCCAACCATGATGATTCTCTGATTTGCGTTACAGGGCAGGGGCTCACAGCAATTCCCAGTCCTCTCAGCTGCCAGTGCACCTGAGCTGGGCCAAAAGCTCCCCAGGTGTGGAGGCAGCGCAGGGCGGGAAGGAATTTGGGACTGTGGATGCTGGGGAAGTCAGGCAGAAAGAAGGCTCTGCTTATTCCGTGGCAACACTGGGGACATGGGGACACAGCACGCCATGTGTCCCCTCCCAGGCACTGCCAGGGTGCTGCAGGCTGGAGGTCCCCTCTGGCAGCCTGGTGGGGCTGCAGGGACAGCGAGGAGCAGAGCTCGCAGCAGCATGTTATCATTTGAGGAACCCACAACAATTTATTGCCATTCAGACAATTATTCTCTTACCCAATGACCCCTCATGGGAAGGGGAATCGGGGAAAAACAAGGAAACACCAGGGTTACAATATAAATAGATTTAATAGGATCAGACTAAATTAACACTAATAATGCTAAAAACCCACTATTGCTCCCACTACCAATATAAAATACACAAGGACCATACCCAGCCCATTCCCCAGCAGAAGCCATGCTCTCCTTGCAGGGACAGTCAATGTGGGACCCTGCGAGTGCTGTGGCTTCGGGAGGAAGGGAAGGGCTCAGGGCTCCGGCACCGGGGCAAGGAGTTCTCAGGATGGCAGAAATCGAGGGAGAGGGAGAGAGAGAGAGAAGACCCCTCAGCAAACGTTCTAATTTATATTGGATATTACATTCATGGTATGAAATAACCGTGTTGGCAGTTTGGGTCAAGTGCCCGGGTCTCGCTCCTCCTCGTCCCTGCACCTGGGGAGCTTGGAAACACTGAGACCTTGGAACCTGCACCCCAGAGCTGGCTGTAAAGTAAAGATTGTCACAAATTCAGACACTAGAGTCTTCTAAAAGTGCAGTTTTCCCAAGCATTAGAAATTAGTCCTATGTCGCTCAAACCAGGACCCAGCCCTCAGGCTGCCCTGGCCCTGGTGGTGACACTGCTCCTGGGGTTGTTCCAGGGGCTGGTCCCCAGATCTGATGAGATGGAGTCCCCGTCCTTCCTGTGCAGGCAGCACATGTGCAGCTGCCCTGGCAACTGGCAGCCTGCTGGCCCCTCTCCCAGCCTGCCTCGAATCGGACAATTCCAGGCACATGGCTACTGCAACCTATAGTTGCTCAGCTGTGTTTGCTTGGTGCTTGTGACTAGTTTATAGAAACATCAGCTACAGGTTGTAGAAGCTGAAAAATTTCCACCAAGAGCAGAATTCGTGTGTGCCCGGCCACGTATGTGTGCAGGCAAGGCCAGGCCCTGCCCTGGCGAGGTGCAGAATTTGACCCCACGGGCCGTTGGCAGCCATGGCTGTGTGCTGAGGAGACACAAAGGCCGCCATCACCCTGCCACCGCCATCTTGCCGCTGTCACACTGCCACCATCATCTTGCTTCTGTCCCTCTGCCACCGTGCTCCTGCTGCTGTCACCCTACTGCTGTTGCACTGCTGCTGCTTTTGTTTCACCCCAAGGTACGACAGGACCAAACTGTCGCTGAAAGAGGTCACCAATGTGCAGTACGTGTCGTGCATGAACCCCACCGCAGGGAGTTTCACCATCAACCCTCGTCTGCAGGTAGGGCCCCGCGAAGGGGCAGGCACAGCGCTGGTTTTATTTTGGGGTGGGTTATTTAAGCACGAGGCCAGAGGAAAACAGCTGGCAGATCCTGCTGTCATCTTATCAGTAGAAATGGCATGAATCTGTGGAGTGACTGTAATTCCTAGTGGTGAAGCAGCAGACAGAGTCCCTTGTTCCCTTGTTTGTTTTTCCTCACATTCTGCTGCTCAGGCGGAAGATGTCACCGGGTGCCAGCCAGCTGAACACCTACTTTCGGGACAGCCTTCTGGTTCATACAGACAGATTGTGCCTTCATTTAGCTAATATTTACCTCTGAAACATAGTTCATTAAAGCCTTTTAGTTTCTAAAATTTCCTGATGGAGCTGGTAGTATATCCTCATTAAAAAGAGGTATGGGGGGGGAAAACCCAAGCAAAGAAAATCAAAATAAATGCGCCAAAACAGCACAATTACTGATGGTAGCGGAAGTATAGATTTGGGAAGAGATCTTAAAGCTCAGGGCTTGATTTTTGGATGGTGCCAGGCTCAGTGTGGGTCATAGAGCTGGTTATTAGCAGCTCTGAGGTCACTCACCCTTCTCTCCAAGCCATGAGGAGTTGCAGAGGCTGCTCAGAGGCTGTTCCCTGTGCCTGCAGATCGAACCTGCTGGCATCCCAGGGGGACACACGGCAGCCAGAGGGACAGTGCCTTTCCTGGCTCTGTGGCCAGTATTTGCCAAGCTGTAGGAGGGGGCTTGGCAGGTGAGCAGTGGTGGAGAAACACCCTGAGAAATGCGTGCCCGTGCAAGAGCAGTAGTATCTCAGTGGGGTGGCTGCTGTAGGTACAGATCCTGTCACAGCACAGGACAATGGTCCTGCTGGCCCTTGGGCAGCCTGGATAGTGGAGAGCAAAACTCATTCCCTCCTGGAGAAACCCCATGACCAGAGTCATCCCCAGCCCTAGCTCCCCTTCAGCAAACTGTGGTGTTAAAATGACGGGCTGAGAGAGTTGGGGGGGTTCAGCTGGAGAAGAGAAGGCTCCGGGGAGACCTTAGAGCCCCTTCCAGTCCCTAAAGGGGCTCCAGGAAAGCTGGGAGGGACTCTTGATGAGGGAGGGGAGCCATAGGACGAGGGGGAAGGGTTTGACACTGAAAGAGGGGAGATTTAGACTAGATATAAGGAAGAGTTTCTTTATGCTGAGGGTGGTAACACACTGGCCCAGGTTGCCCAGAGAAGCTGTGGCTGCCCCATCCCTGGAGGGGTTCAAGGCCAGGTTGAAGGGGGCTTGGAGCAACCTGGTCTGGTGGGAGGTTTCCCTGCCCAAAGCAGGGATTTGGAACTAGATGATCTTTAGGGTCCCTTCCAACTCTAACCATTCTATGATTCTGTGATTCTAAAATGAAGTGTCCCATGGCTGTATACAGGCATCTTCTCCATCTCTGCAAACTCCAAATCAATAAGGGGTCTTTTGGGAGGTGACACCTTCCAGGGGCTGTTCCCAATGGAGATGGTGAGTGGGCTTCATCTGAGGTTGGTGGGCCTTTCAGGGGCCTTCAGAGCCATTTAGGTCTTCAGTGGACTGAACTTCCAACGTAGCAGTTGTGAAATGCAGTTGAAAACCCCTTGTTTAGAAAGCAGAATGGTGATATTTCCCAGCTGTTCTTTGCAGGGAAACCGGAAGAGGGAAATAGCCTTGTTCAGGTGGACTGAAAATCATAGAGTCATTTAACATCCCGGGTTGGAAGGGACCTCGCAAGATCATCTAGGCCAGCCTTTCATGGAAGAGGGAGCATAGATGAGCACTGAGTCCAGTTGCATCAAGTCCCAAAGGGTAATTTTGCTTGAGAGGTGGTTGCCCATCTTTCTCACCTTGTCCTTTCTCTTCTTCAGCGTCACTTTTGCGTCTTCGCCCTTTCCATCCCTGGTCAGGATGCCTTGTCCAGGATCTACAGAACCATTTTAATGCAGCACCTGAAAAGTGGGAATTTCTCAGAGGCTGTGCAAAAATCAGCTCAGCAGCTAATGGCCCTGGCCCTGGCCCTGCATCAGAAAGTTGCTGCTACTTTCCTGCCCACGGCTATCAAGTTCCACTACGTTTTCAACCTGAGAGACTTCTCCAATATCTTCCAAGTAAGTGTAACTGCTGTCCTGTGGCACTTGGAGCTTCTTCCAAGGCCGTGGCAGGCTGTGGGCATGTGTTCCCCTGGCCCACCTGGCCTTGGTGAGCAGATGCAGTCTCCCATCTAGCAGTGACACAGCGTGTGTCTCCCCTGAGTAAAGCGGGTGACATCAGGCCAATCCCTAATTCCTGACTGGTCTTGGATGGATTCCAGAGCCATCACCTGTGGCTTTGAGGAACATCAGTTAAAAGTTTATTTACTTTGCAGCCTCCTGTGGCCAATGGAGAGGGCTGAATATCTCCAGAAAGAGGTGCAGGTTTGGGGTGGGCTGAAATGCCCTCTGACTGAAGGGACCTTTGGCCTCCTAACTTCAGCACTTAATTAAGTGACTGTTGGTGTGATGGAACTGGACTTGTCTTCATGAGCCTCACTTCCACACGTGTACATCTGGGGATTAATGACACTGCCCCACCACACAGGGACAGGATTTAGTGCACTGAAGCAGGTGGTGGGTACTCAGTGGGCTACTGGCCCTGAAGACAGGAGAGCAGGAACTAGTTCGACTGCTCTGCCTGGAGCCAGTACAGCTTGTTGGCCTGTACTGGCACGTCCCTTTAGCTTCTTGATGACCAGGAACTCAGTATGTGCATGAAGGATGGCATTTAAAGAGTTGATAAGTAAATCAAAACTAGCTTTGACTCAATTGCTGAAACTGAATCACCACTGGATCCAGTTGTGTACCAAGGGGAAGGTGTTCAGGTTAGGAAATGTTTTATTCCAACAGTGGAGATTATTTTTTTTCTTTTTTCCCCAGAAATCTCATGCTTTGCAGCAGTAGCTATTATTGCTGAAAGAGCCTTTCTGAGTTTAAGGCTGATTAATGAAGTTTGAGAAAGTCCTCAGCAGTCAAATCAAGAGGTTTAAAACGCCGTAACCTGTTGTAAATCCCCAGTTTGCAATTTGTTACTATCCTTATTAATGTCTGTTTTACAAAGTAAGTACTGAAACTTCAGTGCCTTGTGGTCCGGCCCAACAGACGAGGGTTGAAGTGATGACAGGCAATGGGAAATCTGAGAACAAGACCTTGAAAAAGTTAATAACTCCATTGTGTCAAGAAGGAATCAGACCTGTCACTTGTGCTCGGCTAAACATCAGCAGCCTTTGACATTAGATGTGGGTCATGTTAAATCCTGGCTTCTAGTTAATCTATGCTTTGAAAGGCAGAGAGAGAGAAAAGCAGTGTTTCAATGGGAAGCTTTGATTTTAACTGTAGTCTGCTTGAAAGGTGTTAAGCTTGTGGGATACTAGAAAATGTCCTGACAGATCTAGATGCTGGGCCAGGAGGTAGGAGCAGTGACAGGAGCTCAGATGACTTTTTGTTTATCAAATGGCTGCAGGAGGAGCAGGGGGTCTGGCTCCTTGGTCTCAAAATGTTTGTTTAAATGATGGTTCAATTCTTCTTGAAATCCTTACTTACTTTTTGCTATTCATTCTTGATTATTTACTTACCTTAAATATTCTTGAGATTTTGAGATCTCCTGCTTTCCTGTTTAGCTCTGCTGGAACACAGTTATTTTTGGCTCTATTTTCTCTATAGCTCCCTGTCAGGTAGCTGTATACAGGGTAAGATTCCCCTTCACCTTTTCCCTGGGCTGAACAAACCCATTTCTCTCAGCCTTTCCTTGTATGCCCTCCACCGTTTTACAGTCTTGATGGCCTCCATTCAACTTGCTCTTGTATGTCGCTGTCTTTCTTGTACTGTGGGACCCAAAAGTGGATTGAACCTCATACAACTTTTCTCCAGCCTGTCAAGATCCCTCCTTTTGGTGTAAGAACCTCTCTGCTTGGTCAGTGTCACTGCAGAGCTGATGAGGGTGGACATTATCGCGCCCTGCTGGGGCGATGGAGGAAGCATTAAACAGTACTGCCCTGGTCCCAACCCCTCCAGAACAGCGCTGGGGGGTAGTTGGTCTCCAGTTAAAGCTTTGAGCCTGGTTGTCCAACTGGTTCTCTAACCACCTTGCAGTCTATCCATCTGGTCCATGTTCTTTTGTCAAGCTTGATGTGATGTCATCTGGAAAAATAAAGAAAAAAAAAAGAAAGAGGAAAATAAACCAAACCAAAACATCCTGAAAAAGCAGGGCCACACGAGTTTCTGTCACCTGTGGGGAGATGGAAAAGCAGAAGCAGTGGGTATAAAGCTTGTAGGGCTGTGTAATGCCTTTTTCCAATTCCTTTTAATCCCAGACAGACAATCAAACACCGAGTGTGTAATTGCTGTGTATAGAAAAGGTGTTTGGGGACTGCTGTGTTCCCAGCTATTCTGTAATTACACAAGCAGCCCAAGATAACTGGTAAAGACACAAACCATTTGTGAACTGCAGCTGTGGAGGAGTCAACCCCTGGTCGTGCTGCCTCTGCACGGTGACCATGCTGCTCTGCCCAGGTCCTTAACGACGGCTCCATGTGCAGTCTCTCCAGTGGCTCTGGAATTGTCCTACCGCGGTAGATACTAATATTTTACCTCAACACTTCAGTAGGGCCTTACAAGCCCAGGTTGATTCCCTTTGCCAAAACTGAGTCCTGCGCTCATTGTCTCATTACAAAACACTCCAAGAACCTGTATCCTAGTTGCTGTAGCTAATGAAGAATGAATGAATGTGGACCTGGTATTCACGTGCATGTTGCACAGAAGAAGACTGCCCCAAAGCCAGTCAGCAGTTGTTCCTTTCAGCAGACAGAGATGGGAACTTACTGCTTTCCCGTTTGTCCTCCTGCGCCCAGTGCTCGTTGCCACCTTGCCTGAGCTGGTTGGGCTGATGTCTGTGTTGCTCGGATTCAGCTGAAGGTGACTCCAGAAGCTGTTCACTCCAAATGATGGCAAAATGCCAGAGAATTGTCTAAACAAATAAAGATATTGTGAAACCAAAGGGAAGAAGAGCAACCTGTATACACCCAGGGGTTGAAGGCTCTACAGGCAGACGTGGGTTGACTTTCTCAAGGACTGTTCATGTTTGTCCTGTCTAATTGAAATGATCATCTCTGGTGCCTGTACAAGGACACAAGTGTCTTCTTGTGTTGTACCTGCCTGCCCTGTGTGGGTGTCTTGTCTCAGCTGCTTGAGCTGTGTTGCTTTCAAGATTCCCTTGGCAGTAGAGTAGGTGTCCCCTGAGATGAGCCATGACTTGGGAAAGTCTTGGTAAATCCTGTGTATTCCTACACAACAATGGTTTTATTCACTGTTCTCGCTTGACTTTTGTCTCTGGACTTCACCTTCAGCAGGACGACCCTTAGTGCCTCAGCATTTTACTCAGTGGTGCAACTGCTCCTCTGGCATCAGCTGGCCAAGAGCCACGGGATGAAACTTTGGTTCAGGCCCTCAGATAGAAAGAATGTGACTCTCCTGTGTGGGAGTCCCACCAGATTCTCTTGGCTGGGGCCCTGGCTCCCCAAAGGGGAACATGGGTCTCCAGGGAGGCAGGGAGAGGCAGAAGGGCTGTAGGTGAAGAGGCAGAAGGGCTGTAGGTGAAGGAGAACCAAAGGGAGAAGGACCCAGCACCAGGCAGGGTTTCTCTGATGAGCACACACACACATTCAGGTCACTGTTGACCTGGAAACCCACTTGGATCTGGATCGAAGGATGCTCCTTTCTGATTTGGTAAAAGCCTCAAAATCGGTGATCATCTTCAACCCCTTGGCTCATGGGCTGTTTTTGAATGCTTGTAGAAGGCTCAGCAAGTGCTGTAAAACCTATCTGTAATAAACCAGCTTAAATTTGCTGTCCCATCTCGCTGGGAAATGTTCAGAGTGAGGAGAAGCTGGAAACCATAGTCCGGGATGATGGGCAAGAAGGGGCTGGAGTAGGATTAGGCAAGATCTGCAGGAGTGGCAGCCCTGGCTCCTCATCCTTGCTCTACATCACTTACTGTTAGTGATGCTGCTGTTACAGGGGCAGGGTCACCCTGTAATACCACTTCAGTCGTTTACAACCCTTTGGTCTCCTCAGACAGTGTTATCTGTGACTTTCCCCCTGCAGCAGGTCCCATCTGTGGTTAGAGTCCGACACTACTTGCCTTGCATGGCTGCAGCACCTTCTCCTGCCTCTGGGTCCCACCATGCACCACAGAGTTAAATTGATTGGTACGCTCCGGGCAATTTACCCTTGATTAAAGAAGACAGGTCTCTGCAGTGACAGAGTGGTGGATTATGCTTTTTAAAAATATATTCCCTGCTGGCTCACACCAGAGACAGCCTTGTTACTGTCTTTCTTTCCATTTGAAAGGGTTACCATGGTATTATGCTCTAAATTATATCTGTCATCTCTGTAAAATAATAATCATAGACTCAGCAGGGTTGTATTTTGCGTTTTATTCCCATTTCTAACAAGATTTTCCAGCAGCATGTCACATTAAGATCCACAGCATCTGGGGAGGAAGGGCCTCACTCCCTTCCTGACAGCGAGGTGATGGCGGTGGCTCCAGCCACACTTGGCCTCCGCACAGGCCCCGGTGGCCGTCAGGCCTCTCGCTCCTTTGCACAGGGAGGGATCTCCATATTTCCCCCTGGTTGGATGTGCTGAAGAGCCCCCACCAGGCTCCTTGCCAGGCAACCCTTGCCAGGCTTGCAAAGGTCCAGGTGTGTGTTCCCTGCTAGTGTGTGCAGGAGAGGGGGGACCAATGCAGGCTGGGCAGCGCCTCCGGTTTCTTCTGGGGTGGTTGTTTGGCATGAGGTAGCCTTGGGGCCTCCTGGGTTCTTGCCAGAGCCAGGCTGGTCCGAGTCTTCCCCTCCTCCTGTCTTGCCCTCTCTGCTGTTTCTCTTCCTCACGGTGGCTGTTTGTCACAGAATCTTCATGGTTGGAAGGGACCTTTGAGATCATTAAGTGGGCTGCTCCATCCCAGGCCACAGCTGCCGCAGTATGTGGTGGGAGGCCTCCTCAGTCCTCCCTGATGAGCGTAATTTGAAATTGGCCTTTTAAATAGGACTCTGGGTTCATGGTCCACACACTGTTATAGTAAAGCTGTGTTTGTCACTGTTTTCCTGTCACTGCTGTCCTCAGGGTGCTGAGGCTGCCCCAGGAGTCCCAGGAGTAACATCATTTAGGGAAGTGACCATCCCCCTGTACTCGGCCAGTGGTGAGGCCCCACCTCACGGCAGGACTGACATTGAGGGGCTGGAGCGTGTCCAGAGAAGGGCAATGGAGCTGGTGGGGGGTCTGGAGCACAAGTCTTGTGAGCAGTGGCTGAGGGAGCTGGGGGTGTTCAGCCTGGAGAAAAGGAGGCTGAGGGGAGACCTTCTCGCTCTCTCCAACTCCCTGAAAGGAGGGTGTAGCCGGGGGGGTCAGTCTCTTCTCCCAAGGAACAGGTGATGGGACAAGAAGAAATGGCCTAAAGTTGCCGCAGGGGAGGTTTAGGATGGATATTGGGAACAATTTCTTCACTGGAACAGTGGTCAAACCTTGGAAGAGACTGCCCAGGGTAGTGGTGGAGTCACCATCCCTGGGGGTATTAAAAATCCAGGCAGATGTGGTGCTGAGGGACATGGGTTAGTCATGTTTTTTGGCAGTGTGAGGTTGATGTTTGGACTCGATGGTCTGAAAAGTCCCTTCCAACCTGGACAATTCTATGATTCTATCAGGAAGAAAGAGAAGAGGGTGCTTAGTCCAACAGTGCAGGACGGCTGGAAAGGGGTCACTATGCTGTACAAGTTATTATTATTTTGAATGTTGTTTAGACTGCAGAAAGAAAAGTAATTTATTTTTCTTACCTTTTTATGCCTCAGAGTCTTTCTGTTCTGTCACCTTCTAATTCCCCATCCGCAGGAGTGTGTTGGGTCTCTCTTCCCCCCCAGCCCAGTGGGCAAGGGAGGCTTCTCTCACTGATTGTCCTGTATATGCAGAAGCCTCTTCTATTTCTGTTTTGAATTTCTGTGTGCAACATAGTGTAGAGGTGAAGTGGTGGAGTCTCCATCCCTGGAGGTGTTTAAAAGCTGGGCAGACGTGGTGCTGTGGGGCATGGTTAGTGGTGGAGTTGGCAGTGCTAATTTAACAGTTGGACTTGGTGGTCCTAAAGGTCTCTTCCAACCATAACAATTCCATGATTCTAAGTCTGCATCTCTTCTATGCATGCCCCAGGGAATATGCTAAGGTGCAAAGAGAAAGAAAAATTCAAATGACTCTCTCCACTGGACCATCTGACCCTTTGATTTAGAAGATCTTTGAAGAGCTGCTCTATTACCAGAAATCATTTAGCTATGTGATGTAGGGCTTCTCCATACTGTGGGCGGTACCAGAGCTGTGCCTCTCACTACAGAAAGAGGAGTGATCCCTTTAGTTGCCAGTGGCTTCAGATTAAAACTAGAGCACATCAACTTATAGATGAAGCAAATGACATTACATGGAAGCGCATCTTACCTGGAAGGTTCTGAAGGCCCTGGGGGAACCAATGGTTGTGTGGGGGAATACAAGAGAGATGGCTGGAGTGTGTGGCTGTGCTGGGTGGCTTGTGGAGACCATTCCTGGTCAGAAGACGGTGATAACGCTGTGGGCTAGGACTCATGAATGGAGCCCTGGTGGGAGCTGCCATGCCCCAGGTCAGGGCTGCTCACTGCCCAGATGTGGTGAAGTTGGGAAGTGTGAGCTGAGCCCAACTTGTTGCTGTTTGCAGAACTCAGACAGGCAGCAGAAATACCTCCTGGACTTCCCTTGGCACAGCGGTGGTGGGTGCAGAGCACGTGAGGTCCTGTTGGGAGGGGACACGCTCTCTGGCCAGGCTGACAGGGTCATGGGTGCTCTTCACTCTCCTTTTCATGGAGATCATGGGGAAAAAAAACACGCAAAGGGCTGAGGTCAGGCCCTGCCTCGTCAGAGCCGTGACAGCCTGTCTCCGCTGGTGCCTCGATGCGTGACGACAACACGACAGACACGCCGTGCGGGGAAGAGTAACATGCTCCCTGTTTTCGTACCAGACGCACATCCTCTCCTGGGGCAGTTATTAAGCTGCTGAGGAGCCTGTCACTCAGAATTTCCTGCTAATAAATCCCCGTCTGAAGAGTCTCGGCTGGAGGGTAGTGGTTACCCTGCACCCCATGGGCACAGCCTCCCCCCACCAAACACTCCTCCAGGAGTTTCACTATTTTATCACCAATGTCATGATATTCCATATCATTGCCTCCTTGTGGTGGAGAGGGCTTCCCGACCAGCTTCTGGCTTTTCGGGCAAGGAGGAGAATCACGGAATCACGGAATTGTCAGAGTTGGAAGGGACCTCTAGAGATCATCCAGTCCAACTCCCCTGCTAAAGCAGGGTTGCCCAGAGCACATCACTCAGGAGCATCCAGGCGGGGCTTGAAGATCTCCAGAGAAGGGGACTCCACACCCTCCCTGGGCTGCCTGTTCCAGGGCTCTGCCACCCTCACCCAAAAGAAGTTTTTCCTCATATTTGAATGGAACTTCCTATGTTCCAGCTTGTGCCCATCACCCCTCGTCCTGTCCCTGGGAACCTCTGAAAAGAGTCTGGCTCCATCCTCCTTCAAGCCACCCTTTAGGTACTTGTAAATGTAGATAAGGTCTCCCCTCAGCCTTCTCCAGGCTGAAGAGTCCCAGCTCTCTCAGCCTTTCCTCATCAGGGAGGTGTTCCAATCCCTTAATCACCTTAGTTGCCCTACGCTGGACTCTCTCCAGCAGTTCCCTGTCTCTCTTGAACTGGGGAGCCCAGAACTGGATGCAGTATTCCAGTTGTGGCCTCACCAGTGCAGAGCAGAGGGGGAGAATGACCTCCCTCCACCTACTGGCCACACTGTTCCCTAGGCAGCCCAGGATTCCATTGGCCCTCTTGGCCACAAGGGCACATCGCTGGCTCATGGAAAGTTTGCTACCCACCAGGATTCCCAGATCCTTCTCCTCAGTAGTGCTTTCCAGAAAGAAAGGTGGAATATTTGACTGAAATATAACCTTGAGGGCTCAACAGCCAGACGGATAAAACTTGCGTTGACGAGGCAAAGGGAAAGGGGTTATCCCTTTTTTGGAGGGTTTTTTGCGTGCTGGCACCAGAGTCATCACAGACACAGTGACCCATGGCCATGCATCCTTCACGTGTCCCAGCCACAGACACTGCAGCCTCTCCTGGGGGCTCAGCCTCCCCCACGGAGTGTCCCCATCGCCCAGTGGGGATGCAGCGGGTTGAGTTGGGCAGGAGCCCAGTAACTGCTGGAAGAAGAAGGGGTCAGGTTTGCAAAGGGAAGAAAGAGGAGAACTGTTAAGTTCACAAACCTGTAATCAGTTTATTAAGTGTGGATTTTCTTCCCTCTGAGACTGCCCTACGTGTGCATCCATTGAGAGCACCACAGCTTTTGTGGCTGGGGGTGTCTTTAGAGTGACTCAGTGATTTGCAGTTGTTAGTGGGGTTTTTTTTAAATCATTTTAGGACCTGAACGGTTTTGTCTCTTTGAGTTGTCAGCTCTTCTCACTAATTTCTTTTTTTTTCTGAAATAAATAAAATAGCAATTTGGCAGCTGTAATGACAAATGTGAAACCCAAATGATTTGCGCCGTGGGCCAGTGAGCTGAGAGGGACCGCTTTACATTGCTTCTAATGCATTTTCTATTTTATGTATAAATAATTAGATGCTAGGAATAAAAGCTGTCTATTTAATTCGTGCCATTGAAACCCCTATATGCTGTTAATAGGCTTAGTTATAGGCAACACCTCTTTGAAATATAATTCTTTTATGCATTTTAATAGAGTTCATGGTAAACATACTGTGATAAGCAGACACTAAGTAATATTTCCTGCAGGCAGAATGCACCTAATTAAAATTAATTGATTAAAAAAAAAATAAAATCATCGCCACTAAAATTTCTAAACTCTTTTTCCTTTCTGACAGAGCTCCTATGGTGTGGTGTTGGGATGCAAAAAGCTGCACGTCTGGGCTGGTGCCTCACCCTGCAGGCTCTTTGCTGCTGAGCCCAGGACCACCAGCCCAGCCAGGATGCCTCGGGGATGCTCTTTGGGGTATCAAAATGAGGATAATGAATATAAAAGGCTCTGGGAGATCGGGGGTAATGAAGGGCATGTTCTCCAGGGGCCGAGTAGGGGCTGATTCAGCAGTTCGGTTGTAGGTTGGTATAATAACAGAATCACGGAATTGTTGGAGTTGGAAGGGACCTTCTACAAATCATCTAGTCCAACTCCCCTGCCAAAGCAGGATTGCCTAACTCTGCATTTCGAGTGCTTCTGCCCTGTTCCAGCGTGCCAGCCTGGCTGCTGGGGTGAGGTTAGTCCCTCAGGGTCCAGAAGGGGTTTTGTGATGTCTCCACTCCCCACAGGGCCTCCTGTTCTCTACCCCCGAATGTCTGAAGCAACCCCAGGACCTGCTGAAGCTCTACCTGCATGAGTCAAACCGGGTGTACCGGGATAAGATGGTCGAAGAAAGGGATTACGGTACCTTTGATAAAATCCAGATGGAGTTGGTGAAGAAATTCTATGAGGTAAGTGTTGACATTCATAACTCTGATAATAACAGACATGCTCACAGGAAAAAAGTTCCTTGGAAAAGCAAAGTTTGAGCCAAGGTCTGCCTGTCTCTCCCTTGCCTGGAGGGTGCCAAATCTCTGTCACCCGTCTGAGCCGCTGATATTGTAATACTGGTAAACAATGGACTCCAGAAGAGCACTGGGTTGAGAAGACTTGGGCTCTGTGATTTCATTAAATTCCTTTATTTGTTTTGAGTCTCATGGCAAAAGCAGAAGGGTCAGATCCCAGAATCCCAGAATGCTATGGGGTTGGAAGGGACCTCTGGAGATCACCTAGTCCAACCCCCCTGCCAAAGCAGGTCCACCCAGAGCAGCTCCCACAGGAACATGTCCAGGTGTGTTTTGAATGTCTCCAGAGAAGGAGACTCCACCACCTCTCTGGGCAGCCTGTTCCAGGACTCTGTCACCCTCAAAGTGAAGAAGTTCCTCCTCATGTTTAGATGGAACTTCCTATGTTCCAGTTTGTGCCCGTTTCCTCTTGTCCTGTCCCAGGGCACCACTGAAAAAAGACTGACTCCATCCTCCTGACATCCACCCTTTAAGTATTTACAAGCATTGATCAGATTCCCAGTCTTGATGGGAGCAAAGTGAAATGCAGGCACGAATCTTTAGTGCTTTCCCTTTTTTTCCGAAGCATCTTTCAAAGGAAAGCTCGTGGTGCTGAGGGATATGGTGTAGGGGAGGACTTTGTAGAGTAGGGTAGATGGTTGGACTCGATGATCCCAAGGGTCTCTTCCAACCTAGATGATTCTATGATTCTATGATTCTATGACTTGCTTTCCCTCATGCCTGGTGCTGCCATAGGGGTCACACATTGTCACTGTTGTGACAAGTAGTGCAGGCAGCACTTTTGCCTCCCCGCATTATCGGTGGCCGGGCAACAGCCCAACGGCGCGGCTGTTGCTGCAAGGCTTGTCTGTGGCCACATTCTTCTGTGGTAATGAGTTGGGTTGTTGTGGTTTGCAAAAGGTTGTAGAGCAAAAGGAGTCAGTATTGGGACTTTTTCCTTCCCGTCTCTTTCCCTCTTGTCCTTCTTCCCCCTTTTCCAACATGCAGGTGCAGCTCTATGGTCATAAAAAGGCGTTTGCTGGAACATCACACTTTACTTGGGAAGATGGGATAGAGATGTGGTGTTTTTTCATACACTTGTTATATACATATATATATTTATTTATTTTTCTTTGGCAGGACATTGAGGAGACTTTAGAGCAGACCAAGCGAATGAATGTTTATTGCCATTTTGCTAAAGGCATCGGGGAACCCGGCTACAGGCCAGTTCCAACCTGGGAGGAGCTGAACCAGATCCTTGTGGAAGCCTTGGACAACTACAATGAGGTCAATGTGGCCATGAACCTGGTGCTGTTTGAGGATGCCATGTGCCATGTGTAAGGGGATCTTCTGGTTTTGTGGTCTCATTATAGCTTTTATCTTCGCAAGTTGCTTCTGTGGAGTTTACTGGTGGGTGTAATTATCCACAGTTAGAGCTGGTGGAGCTGGAGGTGCTCAGAAGTTTCATGTGGTGTGTCCAGCACAAATTCTGCACTGCTTCTCTAGCTTCTAACTTCTTCTTCTAACTTCTTCTTGCAGCACTCTGTTGAGTCCCTGGGGGTGCCCAGGCCTGTTGGATGGAGGGACTGCAGGCTGGTGCTTACTGGGAGCTCTTGGGTGGAGGGACTGCAGGCTGGTGCTTACTGGGAGTTGAGGGATAGAGGGACCGCAGGCTGGTAGTTACCGGGTGCTGTCAGGTGGAGGGACTGCAGGCTGCTGCTTACTGGGAGCTGTCGGATGGAAGAACTGCTTATTTTAAAGTCCAGTTGCTGTTATGTCTTTGGCATATGGCACCAACATTTATTGTACGTGACAATCTTCAGGTGCTTTAGTATCTCCACTTGACAGCCAGCTCCAGAACTAGTTATGCTGGGATTTCCCTAAATGTTTTCGCAACTGGTTTAGAGCCATGTTTACACAAGTTCTTAGAGGGATTTTAGAATGTATATAAAGCGAGATTATGTGCATTCAGGCCACTAGTTTAAATGAATTGAGGCATTTAAACTGCTTTGATCCTTTGAAAATCCTGCTTGCATTTAGATGCTTGGAGGTCCGGCTGGATTCCCACTGGAAACTGGACGCGTGGGGCTATATGAAAATAGGAGGCCTCCAGTTGGTAATTATGGAGCTATTTCCATGTCTGGTGTGTCGATAGCAAGGGGTACCTCCAGCTGTCAAACACAATTGAAATGCTTGTTGGGAATCCCAGCAGAGACAGACTCATTTCTGGGTGCTGAAATGCAGATCTGGCCTTAGGTCACTTCAGAAGATGGACCTGCTCCATAAATCACATTCTATGAAAATGTTGTGTCAAGAGGCACAGATTTGTGACTCTAAGCCAGGAGGAAGCTGCTGTCTCACTGCACACCAGTGTGTGTGATTCCTGTTCTCGCTGGACCTGGCAACTTAATGCAGCTACTCTCATGCAAACTAAAAAAATGAGATATGAAGTGCTACTCTTTTTAATGAGCTGTTTAACCGTTTCTCTTCTGAGAGCTCCACAGCCTGTCATTTTTGCAGTGTGGTGTGTGTGTTGGCTGCGCTGGGGCACGTTTTCCCTCAGAGTATGGGCATTTAATCCTTTGTATTGATGAGTCATACACAGTCTCATGTCCTGATGTTTCTGCTTCCATCGCTGGCAGAAAGGTGACGATAGTATCAGTCTGGTGCTCCTTTTGTACTTTACATAAATCGGGATTTGCTACAAAACCCGGTGCTATCCCACCAGCTAATATTGAGAATAACCAGGAAAATGGGGTTTGAGTGTGCAGCACGGTCATGAGTATGCATTAAATCATACGATCCTTGAGTTGTAATAAAGCAGTACTGTTTCTCCCGGCCTTATTTGAAAAATTAGAGTAGTCTAGGAAAATACTCAGTTAAGTGAGCTGAATAAAGGCAATGGTGTAAGGGGTAGGAAGGGTGCTCGCAGTGAGGATTTCACCCTCGAGGGGTAGGACCCTCTAAAGCCCCCTTGGGGATTTAACACCTGAGGATGTCAGTAATTGCTCAAAGAGAATAAACTGGAAGTAGGGAGAGCCCCTCATGCGACTCTCAGACAGGACAAGGGAAAGGACTAGGGAACAGACCTGGGAAATAATCACAAGTTCATTTTTAAGAGTGAAAAAATCTCACTCTTAAGTAGTGGTGGTTTGGATAAATAAGAGACATGGACTCTGTTTTCCATATGCATTTTTATTCCATTCTAGACATATATGAATATGCTTTAACACATAGCAGGATTCGTTCTTCACCTGAACATGAACCCAAATGCTTTGTGAGGACAAACCTTTACTGGGAAAGTATATCAGAGCCTTGAATTTTGTTCTCGGTTTTTGCGTGTCTGTGTAATGTGCTTTTCCCCTTGTCCTCTCTGCAGAGATTTCCAGGTCTTTGCCTTAAAATCGTTTTGTCCAGCCAGACTTGGGAAGTGGAAAAAAAATTGGGCACAGCCTGAATTGCCACCAAAGTATTTTTCTCATCAGCTATGTCCTTTGTATAGGTCTCAGCAGAGGTGGAAATCAGTTGCTGACATGTCTTTTAGATTGACATTTTTCATCCCATTGAGAATACAATATCATAGTGAATAAAATATGTATTGAAAAGCACTGGGCAGAGAAATAGAAAAATACTCTTATTAATGAGAGATTTTGTGTGCTTTGATTTAGTTGCCGCATCAACCGTATCCTGGAGTCCCCCAGAGGAAATGCGCTGCTGGTCGGCGTGGGCGGCAGCGGGAAGCAGAGCCTGACCAGGCTGGCAGCCTTCATCAGCTCCCTGGAAGTCTTCCAGGTCACCCTGAGGAAAGGCTACGGGATCCCTGACCTGAAGGTAGGTGATTTTTAAGGCTGAGGTGTGGAGGGAAAGGAAATAAAAAGCAGAACTTGCACTGAAAACTTTGTCTTCCTGCATCTCTTTGCTTCTCTGTCTGTGGAGGTGGAAAACAATTTGATGTTCCCTTCACTCTGTATTCATTTTCAAAGAATGTATGGAATATGGAGACTTTTTTTTCTCAGATACGGAAGAGCAAGACGGTGACAGATTTCCCTGTCTACCATTGGCCTCTCCCGCTGTTAGAACTGATCTAACCCAGATTTCCAGTGATGAAAGTAACAAATGATTCTTTTGGAAGAAATGTGTGTGTTTGCTGAATTTTGAGGAGAGTTTCTGAAATGTTGGCCAGTGGGTTCCTTCAGGGGCCCCTGCCTGTCCTGTATCCTGCTTGGGCTGGCAGGAAGGAAAGGATGGAGTTTGAGCTGGATGATGGTGTTTTTTCCTTCTCATGAACAACTTAGATTGCAAAAAGATGGTGTCCCTCATTAGGAGGACACTGTCCTCTTTGAAGTGAAACAGCTTTTCGTGTGAGCGGGCTCTCTGTCAGCATCACTGCACCGACTGAAGGGTGAGTCCCCACTTGGACTCTGGAAGAGAAGGAAGAAATACTCAAGTGAAAAAATCCATGTTTGCACAAGGCGTCCTCCTTCCTTCCTCACAAACAAAAAAAATGTATACAGCAGCTCAGCAAAAATAAAATAAAATAATTCATATTTACTTGTGAAACCAGAGGAATTCGCAGCATGGGGATAACAAGGACCAACGTTCGCAGTCACCACTGTCTCTCCAAGTCCCGGTGTGTGTGAGTTACTGTACCCACACCTCAGGGCAGAGCGGGACTTTCTGAACGCCCCCAGCAGTCTCCACAACTGGCAACCACATCCATGGCCCTCTAAGTATTCCAGCCACAGCCCTTGCCCTTTGTCCAGCAGTGCTCAGTGGGGCTTTCTTCTCGTTTTTGTGTTATATAGACCTGGGCATGACGTGAAGTCTTACTTCCTCATGTCTTAAAGTGATGTAAGTCTTCCTCGATGGGGAGCCAAAAAATATTTTTTTTCAGCCTGGAAAAGAGAAGGGTCCAGGGAGACCTTAGAGCCCCATCCAGTCCCTAAAGGGGAAAGCTGGGAGGGACTCTTGATCAGGGAGAGGAGCTGTAGGATGAGGGGGAATGGTTTTAAACTGAAAGAAGGAGATTTAGGTGAGATATTAGAAAGAAATTCTTTGGTGTGAGGGTGGTGAGAGCCTGGTCCAGGTTGCCCAGAGAAGCTGTGGCTGCCCCATCAACCTGGGTTGAAGGCCAGGTTGGAGGGGGCTTGGAGCAACCTGGTCTGGTGGGAGGTGTCCCTGTCCAGGGGAGTGGGGTGGGACTGGATGATCTTTAAGGTCTCTTCCAACCCAAACCATTCTGTGATTCTATGATAGCAATAGACTCCCCCTTGTAACCTGGAAGGCTCAGCCATGAAGATGGAGAGTGTCCCAAGTGCAGTTTCATGCTAATTGATTGCAACTGCTTTGTTCTCGGTTAATGAGATTACCCTGAAATAGCCCAGTTGTCAGTGTGGTACCTACTCCGTGGTTTGCAGAATGTGGGTGCAACCCCTAAGTCCACCTGCTTTTCGACCTCCAGGCAGATCTGGCAAACCAGTACCTGAAAGCTGGCTTGAAGAACATGGGCACCGTGTTCCTGCTGACCGACGCGCAGGTGGCAGATGAGCAGTTCTTGGTGCTGGTGAATGACTTCTTAGCATCAGGTACTTCTCTTGGTGTTTTGGTTTCTCCTCTCCACCTTTGCAATGTAGTTTTGCTCATTGTAGCATCTCCAGTTCTAGAATACACAGAAGGCAATCTATGAAGTTAGCTAGGAGATGCCTGGGTTGAGCTCTACAGGAAAAGCAGCGCCAAGGTCTCCTTGGTGAGGATGCACTCCATCATCTGGTAGATACTTTTCTTTCTCTGATGTCTTGTACTCAGTTTTCCACACTTCATGGCATACTGCCTGTGGTGGTGAAGTGTCTGTTGTGATACTGCAGCTGAGGACAGAGCCAAAGGAAAGTATCCACAGAGGAGGAGTGTGACCTGTGGATCCCGTGCATTCACACTCCTGTTGTTTAATAAAGGAAGGTTGTTCCTGGCTGGAATATGTGGCTGGAGTTTCTGTGAGTGGGTGGATGATGCAAAACCACCAGATGACTGTGTCTATGTGCATCAGCTGGCTGCTGGTCCCACTCCAGTCCTTTTCCTCTCTGTTTTTCCAGATGCATGTAAGTTTTTGAGTTGTTGCTTGCCCAAACAATTGCAGGATAGTCAGACTACGCGCAGATGCTCCACTTCCCTGCAGAGCATGGCACGTGTCTGTGTTTGAGCACTCCCTGTGCCGGGTGCACTGCAGGTACAGCACAAATGGTAGTGAGAGTTGTGTCACTGCGACCGCAGTGAGTAACCCAGAGTGGGTGAGTTCCTCAGACTCCCTGGAAAATCACTGCTACTGACTGCACGACAGGTTTTCCCTTATTTATGAGTCAAGAGTGGGAAGGTGGCAGCTGGTCCAGGTGACCTCCATGGATGGTGAGGGGTGGGGAGTTGAGAGCGCATGGGAGCAATAGTTTGAGTAATTCCAGAGCTGACATATGTGGCTATAAACTGACTAGATGGTTTCAGCAGCAAACAAGCCCTACCTGTGATGAATTTCTAACCAGGAGTAAGGACAGAGGTTGTTGTTGAGGACAGTGAGTAGCTCCCACCACCTCTTATGCATGGTGTAGATGACTTAAATGTGTCATGAGTGAAGGTGAAGCTCTGCAGTGTCCTGCAGCACGGGGCAGGCTGAGCAGCTGGGCTCTGGCACATCCATGTCATCTTACCTTTGAAAGGTGTTATGTTTGTCGTGTGGTTGCTGTGTGGGGAAGTGGGGACAAATCGGAGCTCCTCACTCATGGTTCAGGGAAGCAGCTCAGAATTGCATCCAGACTGAGGAGGGGTCCACGGAGGGACATTGTGACATCTCGTGGCATGAGGTAGCACTGCTCAATGGGTGTAACTGTTGGGTCTGGCTGTTCTCTGCTGGCTGCTTGGTTTCCTTACTTGTTTCACTTCTTACCATCACCTAAGAAACTACAGCAAAATATATATTTTAGTCTTCTTATAAATGAGCATATTCCTGATTAGTGTCTTTTCCTAAGTGATTAGTGCTCATATTGACAGCATCTCACTCAATAACGATGATTTCAATCAAATCAGAAGCCCAAAAGGAAGTGAATAGGTGATAAATTAAGGAACCACTATATAAAAATACTTGGTTGGGTACATTTTTGGCAATCAGTTGTGTAACTTTTAAGTTTTAAAAGCTTTTAAAATATTACTGAGTTTTAAAATGTTTTGGTGATCTGGGAGTTATTTGGCCACTGCTGGAAATGGCAGTGAACAGCAGTAGAAATTTTATATGTCACTAATTCATTTGTGAAATTAAAATGACTTTGTGCATAGCATATTAGGCATTTTTTTGGTAATCTAATTAGCATTGTAGATCAGGGGAAAAAAATACTTTCTGTACTTTGATTCTATGCTATGTTTGTTTACTTTGTGCTTTTATAAGAAAATTTGCTCTCACAAGCATTTATTTTTTAGCATAATGACTTTCTGTGCCTCCTTTCTGCTGCTGGGGCCTGTGGGCACCAGGCACAATGATTTTTCTTGTGGAAGGGGGTTCCTCACACCCCTGGAGAGGTCGCCCCGCTCTGCTCTAGGACTGCAAACACTAACACAATCCAGGCCAGGAACCAAAGGTGCCTCTCTTTTAGGTGAGATCCCTGATCTCTTCCCGGACGATGAAGTTGAGAACATCATCAACAGTGTGAGGAACAAAGTCAAAGCTCAGGGTCTGGTGGACTCCAAGGAGACTTGCTGGAAGTTTTTTATCGAGCGTGTTCGACGGCAGCTGAAGGTGAGAGGAGGCCAGGGGCATTCGGGTCCTCACCACCGGTAGGACCCTCACCACCCCTTGTTGCAGGGGCACGGGGTGGAGATGCTTTGGGCTGCCCTGCAGGGAGGTCAGCCTGCAGCCTGAAAGGCTTTTCCTCCTGTTCATGGTACCAGCTGTGATTCTCTCAGCAAGCTGTGCTAAAGCATAAGAAATGCTGTCTGTTGTCATCACCTCCTGGGCTGGAGACAGCGCTATGGGGCTTGAAAATTTTTCTCTTTCAAGAGCTGAACAGGATCAGCCTTTCCAGTTTCAAAGCCATGCAGTGGTGTTTAACCGGGGTGCATTAGGACTAGGTCTTGCTGCTTGGAGAAGTTGCACAAGGGATCAGCCTTCATGTTGTTGGCAATCTGTAGCCAGAAGAATTAAAAAACCACCACCTTTATCTTAAAACCAGAGTGCTGGGAACCGAGTGGGACATGACACTGGAGCCCAAATTCCAGCATAGAAAGGCCTTATAAATAAGTCCAAAGACATCAAAACAGTTTCAGGACTTCCCAGGAATGCCCAGCACGAGGAGGAGGCACAGAGCAAGAAGGAATTAGACTGTTCCAGAAGGCGTTTACCTATCGGCGGGACCGCACTGTGCTGCGACCCCAAGCAATGAGGCCTGGCAGGCCCTGCTGGGAGGCTTCACCTTTGCTTACTGAAGGCAGATCTTCCTTCTTACTCTCTGCTTGGTTAGTGGTGGTGGGACACGTTCACTGAGGGAGGGTGACCTGTTGGCTTTTTGATGTCAGTAGGTGTGAGTTTAGGACGGGGCATAGCCGGCGAGTGGAGTTTTGAGGGAAAATCTGGGGACTGTGCCACAGTACAGCTGCCCTAAGAGAGGGAACCCAGTCCTGTGGAGGGACTCTGGTTGAGGTTGTTGTGCAGCTCTTCTGGCACTTTGGTTGTCTTCTGCCTGGTGGCCCTCCCTGAATACCTTCCTGTTGGCTGTTGAGGTATCCTGGAAGGGCAGCGTGGATGGATATACTTGAAGGTGATCCTTTTTCCTTGTCTGCCCTTCTCCTTCATGGCATGTTAGAGCAGATGGATGGGGACAGCAGGAAGGGCTGTTTAAGCTCTCCAGCATTTTGTTGTGCCATTATGCTCTGTGCAGAAAGCTGGTGGAGTCATTGCTGGTCCAGGTCATGCTGGACCTCTGGGAGTAGCACAGGAGTGGGGCTTGGCCCAACAGCACAGGAGCACCAACACACCTTCACAGAATCACAGAATCATCATGGTTGGAAGGGACCTCTAAGATCATCAAGTCCAACCACAAAAAAAAAAAAAAAAAAAAAAAACAACCCCAAAACCCAAAAAACCCCAACACACACACACCCCCAAAAACAAAAAACCAACCAACAAAAATAAAAAAACACAAAAAACCACCAAACCAACAACACACACAACACCCCACCACATCACACCCACCCACAAACCAATAATCTTGGGCACTAGAGCATGCCCTGAAGAGCCATGTCTACACATTTCTTAAATATCTCCAGGGATGGTGACTCCACCACCTCCCTGGGCAGGCTGTCCCAGTGCCTGACCACCCTCTCAGTAAAGGAATTCTTCCTAATATCTAATCTAAACCTCCCCTGCTGCAACTTCACACCATTTCCTCTGCTCCTGTCATTATTCCCTTGGGAGAAGAGGTCAACCCCCACCTCTCAACACCCTCCTTTCAGGGAGTTGGAGAGGGCAATGAGGTCTCCCCTCAGCCTCCTCCACTCCAAACTAAACATGCCCAGTTCCCTCAGCCTCTCCTCATAGGACTTGTTCTCCAGACCCCTCACCAGCTTGGTGGCTCTCCTCTGGACACGCTCCAGCGGCTCATTGTCCTTCCTGTGGTGAGGGGTCCAAAACTGAACACAGTACCTGAGGTGAGGCCTCACCAGTGCCGAGTACAGAGGCACGATGACTTCCCTACTCCTGCTGGCCATGCTATTCCTGATACAGGCCAGGATGCTCTTGGCCCTCTTGGCCACCTCGGCACACTGCTGGCTCATGGTAAGCCAGCTGTCCACCAACACCCCCAGGTCCTTTTCTGCTGGGCAGCTTTCCAGCCACTCTGCCCCACGCCTGTAGCGTTGCCTGGGGTTGTTGCAGCCGAAATGCAGGACCCGGCACTTGGCCTTATTAAACCTCATCCCATTGGCCTTGTCCCATTGATCCAGTCTGTCCAGATCCCTCTGTATAGCCTTCCGACCCTCAAGCAGATCAACACTCCCACCTAGTTTGGTGTAATCTGCAAACTTACCAAGGGTGCACGCAATCCCCTTATCTAGATCATCAATAAAGATATTAAACAAGACTGGCCCCAAAACTGAGCCCTGAGGGACATTGCTGGTGACTTGTTGCCAGCTGGATTTTGCCCCATTAATCACCACTCTCTGGGCACGGCCATCCAGCCAGTTTTTTATCCAGTGAAGAGTATACTTGTCTATGCCACGATTCACCAGTTTCTCCAGGAGAATGCTGTGGGGGACTGCGTCAAAGGCCTTACCAAAGTCCAGGTAGACAACGTCCACAGCCTTCCCCGCATCGAGAAAGCGGGTTACATGGTCATAGAAAGAGATCAAGTTGGTTAAGCAGGACCTCCCTTTCATAAACCCATGCTGAGTGGCCCTGATCCCTTGCCTGCCCTGCACTTGCCATGAGAGATGATCCTCTCCATGATCTTTCCTGGTACCAAGGTCAGGCTGACAGGCCAATAGTTTCCCAGATCCTCCTTCCAGCCCTTCTTGTAGATGGGCATCACATTGGCCAACCTCCAGTCATCTGGTATTTCTCCTGTTCAAAGGATTGTTCATAGATAATGGAGCTCCCCGAGTACCCTTGGGTGAATTCCATCTGGCCCCATAGACTTATGCGTGTCCAGGTGCATAAGCAAATCATTAACTACTTCCTCCTGGATTACAGGGGAGTTGTTCTGCTCACCATCCTTATCTTCCAGCCCAGGAGTCTGAATACGCTGGGGGTAGCTGGTCTGACAAGTAAAGATGGAGGCAAAGAAGGCATTAAGTATCTCAGTCGTCTCCTTGTCCTTGGTCGCAATGTTTCCCCCCTCATCCAGTAAGGGATGGACATTCTCCCTGACTCTCTTTTTGTTGACATATTTATAGAAACTTTTTTTGTTGTCCCTTATATTAATGGCCAGGTTGAGTTCCAGCTGGGCTTTTGCCTTCCTAATTTTTTCTCTGTATAACCCAGCAAGATCTCTGTACTCCTCCTGAGTTGCCTGTCCCCTCATCCAAAGGTGGTAAACCTTCCTTTTTTCCTTAAGTCCCATCAAGAGCTCCTTGTTCACCGAGGCCGGCCATTTTCCCTGCCCTTTAATTTTGTGCCTCATGGGGACAGCCTGCTCCTGGTCCTTTAGGATTTCCTTCTTGAAGAGTGTCCAGCCTTCCTGGACCCCTTTGCCCTGCAGGATTATCTCCCAAGGGACTCTCCCAACTAGGGTTCTGAACAGGTTAAAGTCCGCCGTCCGGAAGTCCAAGGTGGAGGTTTTGCTAACCCCCTTCCTTACCTCACTAAAAATTGAAAACTTAACCATTTCATGATCGCTAAGCCCAAGACACTAAGCCCCGACCTCCACATCTTCCACTATCCCCTCTTTGTTTGTGAAAAGTAGGTCTAGCGAGTCACCTCCCCTGGTAGGCTCACCTACCAGTTGTGTCAGGAAGTTATCTTCCATACACTCAAGGAACCTCCTAGCCTGCCTGCTTTCTGCTGTGTTGTTTTTCCAGCAGATATCCGTTAGGCTGAAGTCCCCAACCAGAACAAGGGCTGACGATTACGAGACTGCAGCCAGCCGCTTATAGAATACTTCATCGGCCTGCTCATCCTGGTTGGGTGGTCTATAGCAGACTCCCAGCACAAAACCACCCTTGTTAGCCTTCCCTTTCACCCTTACCCATAAACACTCAACTTCATCATCGCTGGGGTCTAGTTCTATACAGTCACAACTCTCCCTAATGTACAGAGTCACACACCCCCCCCCTCCTTCCTTGCCTATTCCTTCTGAAGAGCTTATAGCCATTCATCGCAGCATTCCAGTCGTGACCATTGTCCCACCATGTTTCCGTGATGGTGACTATGTCATAGCTGTCCTGCCGCACAATGGCTTGTAGCTCATCCTGTTTGTTGCCCGTGCTACATGCATTAGTGTAGATGCACTTGACCTGGGCTATTGATTTCACGCCCATCCTTGGCCCTTTACCCTCAGGCTCATTACCAGTGGGCCTGGTTTTATCCCCTTTCCCCTTAACTTCTAGTTTAAAACTCTGTCCATGAGCTTTGTTAACTCCTGGCCTAGTGCCCTTTTCCCCTTCTGGGACAGGGTTTTCCCATTGTTCACGACCAGAAATTTCTAAACGTCTATCCCTTTTCTCAAATGAAATCACAGAGTGAGAGTCCTCACTGATGCAACATCCTTCAAGCCCTGGCATGCTTCCCTTAGGTTTAATCCTGAGAGGCCCAGCTATCTCCCCTTCCCCCCTTGTATCTAGTTTAAAGACCTGTCAATGAGCCCTGCTAACTCCTGCCCCAAAATTCTTTTCCCCCTCTGGGACAGGTGTCTCCCACCTGCCACTGGGAAGCCAGGTGTCTCGTACAGCCGCCTATGCTCAAAAAACCCAAAGCCCTGCCAGTAGCACCAGTCCTGGAGCCATGAGTTGACCTGTTGCCTCACCCTATCAATTTTCTTATTCATGGTTGCCACTGAAGGGCTAAAGGAGAAGATGATTTGTCTTCCAGATCCCTTGAGCAGCCGTCCCAAGGCTCTAAAATCTCTTTTAATTGATTTTGGCCTCCTCCTACCCATTTCATCACTACCCACCTGAAATACTATCAGGGGGTAATAATCAGAGGGGTTTACTAGGTCTGGACATTTGTCCATCATATCCCTGACCCGTGCCCCAGGGAGGCAGGAGACTTCCCTGTGAAGCAGGTCAGGGTGGCATATTGGTCCCTCTGCCCCCTCAGTAGAGAGTCACCCACAACAATGACCGTTCTCCTTTTCATTTTGGAGCTAGTACTAATGCTGGGTCTATGGTGACGTGTACTTCCTGACTTCTCTAGTCTGGGTGTGCCATCCTCCTCTCCATCAGCCAGTTCCTCCTGCAGGACTCCATACCTGTTCTGCAGGGGTAACTGGGAAGCTGGGAGGGACTGGGAGGGGACTTGCCTGCTTCCCCGAGCAGGGACCTGTTTCCATTCCCCCTCTTCTCTGAGATCTCCTCCCATTGCTTGGTGACAAGAGGGGAGGGGGTCTGATTTACATGGGGCCTCAACCTGTTCCCTTACGCTCAGGGAGTGGGCCCACCAGTCAATCTCCCTCTCACACTTCCTGATGCTCCTTAGCCTCTCCCCTTCATCCTTCAGCTCAGCCACCAGATTGAGCAGATCATTCACCTGTTCACGTCTGATACAGGTGTTATCTCCGCTACCCTCCATTGCAAGTGCCAAGCTTCGGCACTCTCTGCAGCCAGAGGCCTGGACACCCATATGTTTGCATGGGGCCTCTGTCTGGGTGACCTTCTGCCTCAGGGTCTTGAGAGAGAAAGTGCTGTTGGTGCAGAAGAGGGCTTTTGTCCCTGGAAAGCTTCCTGACTCTTACCTGGCCCTGAGACCAACATAGAGGTGCCTGAGGCTTAGGCTTGAAGGAGTAGAAAGGATTTCTTCGTGTCTGTCCCCTGCATGTGAGTGGCTGTGCAGTGGCCATATCAGAGGAGCAGAAGCTCTGGGTCCAGCTGCGTCTTCTGAAATTGAACCAGGAGTGGTTTTGTTACAGATGGGCTTTCCCAGCTTTGGGAAACATTTCATAGCTCAGGGTGGAGGTGGTGACACATGTAGAGATGTCTGGGCCAATGGTGGCCAGCCCCATGGCACCTGCAAGGCTGTGCAGTGCCAGCCAGGGCTAACGAGTGGGAGAGGGGCGATGCATTGAGCAAGAGACGCTGCTTCTCAAACTGGCTCTTGCTCAGATATTCCTACTTCATTGCTAGGTGGCAATTTCTCTGTGTCCTTCACCATGCCTGATCAGCAGAGCCCCTAAATCCGGCCGCTGTCGGCTTGCAGGAGAAGGGATGTAATGGATGGTGGTGGCAGGCTCCGGTCCTTGGGTCTTACTGTGCTGTTAAAGCTGGTGGTGGGGGCAGCCATGGGGAAAGGAGCTTTGCCTTGGCCTAACGTTACACCCCAGGCAAGGAGTTTCCTTCTGGAAAAGGGAGGGCTTGTTCCTTGCAGTGAGGAGCAGAGCAGTGGCTGTAGGGGATGAGGGTCCCAGCCTGCAGGGACAGGCAAGAGGAGGAGGGACGGGTGCTGAGGATGGGGAGGAAGGGCTGGAGGATGCTGAGCAGGGCAGTAACAGCCCCTTCATCAGGCCCCAGGGTACCATGAAGAGATTTCCCAGAGACCCACAAACTCTGCATGATTTACCGCAACTCAGAAGCTTTTAGCAGCTGTTGGATTGAAACAAAAGCCTGAAAAGTGAAAGGCCTGCTGTGTGGACATGCAACGAACAGGGAAAACGAGTTCACAAATGTTTTTATCTCCATTCTGCTTTGTTCTGAGCTTTCTCTATTTTAAAAAAATTCTCATTCTGATAAAAGCAGATTTTTGAGTTTGAGCCACCTCAACTCTTTCCAATGCTGGCTTTCGGGGAAACAATCCAGGCAGGCCCTTGGTCCTACCAGGAGAATTTACATCCATTCACTTTAATTCCTGGTTGCACCAGCTGAATCTGGATGCCAGTTCCCTGCTGGGCGAAGCTTTGTGTCACTGGGAAAGCCGGGAAGAATGGTTGTGTTAAACTCAGGCTGCAGCCTCGGAAGTGTGCCAGGCTTCTGCTTTTGACCATAGCAATGCTTAACACCACTGCTTGTTTTAATTGCAGAGAAATAAAGGTGACTACTGCTAGATCATGCCTTTTCCAGGAATCCAAGTGCACTTTTCCAAGTGTGAGGGTTCAAAGGCAGAGGTTGCTGGACCCTCAGCTGGTGATGCAACATCTTCCACTGGACAAGGCTGGGCTGCACGGCCAGAGCCTGCTCCCGGCCATCCCTTCTCACCTTCTCCTTCCTTGGCCCCACAGGTTGCGCTCTGTTTCTCACCTGTTGGGAACAAGCTGCGCGTCCGCAGCAGGAGGTTCCCCGCCATCGTCAGCTGCGTGGCCATAGACTGGTTCCAGGAGTGGCCCCGGGAGGCCCTTGAGTCCGTCAGTCTCCGCTTTCTGCAAGAAACAGAGGCCGTGGAGGTGAGCACCTCACCTAACCGCACCCTGGGGTGCAGCCAGATGTGACCCCATCCCCCTCTTCAGTGCCAGCAGTGCTCCACAGGATGAGGAGGGTGCAGAGGACTCTCTGCTCCCCTATATGACTCTCCAACTCTCAGGCAGGACAGGGGGCGGCTTGAAGAGGAATCGCTCTAAATACAGTCCAGTTTTTTTCAGAGAGGAGCATGGACCTGAGCAGAAGGTCTATGGGCACCACACTCGGTGTGTTTGGACACTAGTGGTGTTGGCAGGGAAATGACGGCTTCGCAAATCAGGGCAGCAAATAACCCAGTGCTTATGATGGTTGCAGGGAACACACACTTTTCTCTCTGCACGCGTGTCTGAGCACCTGGAATTCTCAAGGGCAAAAATCTGTCAAGTTCTCACTGATGACAACCTGCTCCTTGGCTAAAAGAGATTCAATTCTGTTTATTTAGCTGTTCTGGGCAGGATTTTTGAAGAATAAAGTCTACAATGTTTCTTTTTAGGGGTGTGCTCTTGCCCCATTTGTACAGAAGTAAAGCTCAAATCTATACTTAAAAGACTGTAATTTTATGGAGCTGAATGCTAGAAAAATTGCCTGGAATAAGATAAAGTATGAGATAAAAAGATATAAAAAGGGGTATAAAGTACACTAACAGACAAAGTTATTTTAGAGATAACAAGTGAAAAGGAATCAACTTAGATGTTACATCCTGGATTTTGCTGCAGCAGAAAAAAAAGTTAATAAATTCCTTTATATATAGCACAGGTGTGTGCCATTTATAGTTGTTCTGCTTAAAATATTTTCTCCTTGTATTTGTTTAGGATTCAGTGAAAGATTCAATAAGCAAATTCATGGCCCATGTCCACACAAGTGTCAACGAGGTATCCCGCTTGTACCTCAGCAATGAGCGACGGTACAACTACACCACTCCCAAGTCGTTCCTTGAGCAAATCAAACTCTATCAGAATTTGCTATTGAGGAAGGGCAAGGATTTAAAAGTGAAAATGGAGCGACTGGAGAATGGCCTGGAGAAGCTCAACAGCACGTCTGCACAGGTGAGCACACCCCTTGGGTTAGAACCTGCTGTTTTCTGTGTTAGGGACATCTCTGGTTTGAAGAAGAATTTTACAGACTCAAACTGTGCAGGGTTTGAAATTTGTGCTAGATCCTGACTCTAGTCTGGCTTGAACTGGGTTCTTGGAGGAGCAGGAGTTCTATTCTGCATTGGAAAGGAGAAGGGAAGAGATGTGTGTCCTGTCTCTGCTCTTGAGGTGATGCTAATCCCAAATGAAAAATCACAGTAAGTAAGATGAGACAGGGGGACAGCTGGCTGTGTACATCTTCTTTTAATGGTTATATTTCAGCTGTAGTGACAAGATAGCTTATACAATACAGGGAAACCAGTGATTTTTGGAGGTGTGTCCAGGAAACCTACAATAAATCAATGAGAATCCTGTCTTTCCAATTAAATAGAGAGTTATTTTAAAATAAGAGTGATGTTCATTTTCCTTGTGTTATGGAATCCATCTTTAAGGAAAACTAACACATGTCTCAAGTGCAGATCAGTCATCCCAAAAGCACCCTGCTGGAGACTGGCGCTGGCGCTTTTCTGTGGTAATGACTAGACGTTGCTCTGAGCGTTTCCCAAAGCTCTCTGTAGTGAGGTTGAACTGCCTTTTCAGAGCTTTGCTCTCTACATCTGCTGCTAAACTCCCATTTCTCTCTCCATTTCATATTCTATTAACTCTTACAAATGTTCGCTTACGAGCTTCTGCTGTGGCAAATGGGCCTCTCCTGAAGGTGCTCCAAAGAAACGTGGGGGGTTGATGTGGGTGAAGGACTAGCAGGGTCAGCCCCTTCCATAGGCTCTGGATAATGCTGATGGCATAAATCACATCTGTCATGCTCCATAGGACACCTGCCTTACCAGGGTGATGGATGGGCTTTATCAGTGCCTCTCAACTCTGGTAGTCTGCATCTCACTTCAGTTGCTTTCTTTGTGGTGCGGGGTAGGTCTTTGAGGACACAGGAGGGGAGTGGACACGTTTCATGTCCCCTTTGCAGATTTTAGCGTCTCCTTTGTAAGGCTGCAGCTGAGGTGGAGCAGGCAGGAGCAGAGAGCGCCCGTCACAACAGTGAGGCCCACCAGAGCAATAGGTGTGAGCCCCCACTGCAGAGCAGACTTCACACCTACCTTACCTATGGAGGAAGAGAATTTTGCTGACCTGTGGGGTTCTGCTGGTTCTTGATGATGCCCAGTGGTGGACAAGATGGGTTAGGTCTATTTTTTATTGGGAGCAACTAATACGAAACCAACATTTTGAGAGGAAACAAGTCCATGTAGTGCCGCCCATAAGTGGGGACACTTCACTTCTTTGTTCTTCAGGTGGATCTTCATATGGATGCTACATTGGCAAGGGTTCTCTGGCTAGCCACAAACATGGTGCTGGGTGGGGGTGGAGGCCTGGGGAGGAGATAGGAAGCCACAGCACTAGTGGGTCTGGTGAGGGTTGCTGTTGCCAGAAAGGTAAGAGAACGCAAAGTTGGAGTAAGGCTGGGGCGAGAAGTGCCTGTTTGTGAGGGTGATTAAGATGCAGAGCAGTGAGGACAAATATGTCAAATCTGAATCTAAAATTAGCACTGGGGGCCTAAAATTAAACACCTAAATTATCAGATGTGCGCAATAGTCAAAACTGCTGTTGATTTGAAACCACAGTGTGGATATTTAGCAGTATTGGAAATCATACCTGAATGTTCAATCTTGAATATGGATTTAAAAGTCTGAACTTTACATTCACCCATGGAAATGGTTGGGTTTGGTGCTGAGGAAGTGACTTATCTTCTGTCTCAGGTGTGTCATCGCCAGGTTGTGTTCATGGTGCTGGGCAGTGATACACTATGGGTTTTTTTATTTCAAAAGCAAAGGAGGAGGATTTTGATATCTGGCTATAAGCTGGTTGAGCCTTAGGTCTAAGGAACAGCACTCTCATCATTGGTGTTCTTCAGAGTCCTGTCCGTGGAGGCCTTGACAAGTTAACTCTGATTTTTATGTATTTCTATAGAGTGTTCAGTGTGGCCTCAGCGTGAGGGGCTGTTGTGTGGGCGGTTGTAGGGTACTTTTTGACTCAGCCATTCCAGTTCCAAAGTAACCTCTCCCTCTCCTTTTACTCTTCCCCCCACACTGGCTCTTTGTTTTTCTATTGAGATTTGTACATCTTGATTCCATTGACCAATTTCTCTTCTAAAGAAATGCCTTCAATTAGCTTACATGCCGAACCAGCTGTCCCTGAAGACAGGGGCTGTCCCCAGTGCTCAGAAAAGTGAAGCTGGCTTCCAGTTATTAGGCCATAACAGACTTGGGAAGATGTGTGGGATGAGTCGTTTGTGAGTGATGTTTGCTGTGAAGAGGTCAGCCCTCTGTTCAGAGCCCATTGCTGAGTAATTTTTAAGTTGACTTTGGTTAATAATTGCATCACTGGATTCCAGATTCAAGTCTTGCTCTATCAATTAATGCCTGACCTTTGCGATGTATTTTGTGTTCTTGAAACAAGGCAGGGACAATCAGATAAAATGAGTCTTCTGGGTGCCTGCCCTCCAGGTTTTTATTCTTTAATAATTCTTCTTTTTCTGTCCTGGTGGTCGGCAATCACTTCCTTCCCTGGTGGAGTCACAGATCATTGCCCTTGAATCCCTTGTTTCTTTTCCTCTTTCCCTTTCGTTACAAATTCCTTATCAGGTTTTCCTGGGCTCAGGAAGCTGCTCACAGGTTTTTCACATTTGGGACCAAGTACAGACCTTTTTGTGGCCAGTGATGACATTCCGTGTGCTAAGGTGTGTGCTGGATCTGCCTGCTCCAGTTCTTATCCTGGTGTTGCCTGTGGGAAGGAGGTTAATAGCATTCTCTCTTATTTTTGGGGTGACGGTCTGCTGGGATTTTCCGTGCCACCTCACTCTCTCCTTGTACTGTTGGTCTCTTGTAGTTCTTGCTCTCTTCTGCGTAATCAGCTACGTGTTACCTGAAGGGCACCTTCTGTTTTCACCGGTGTTGTCAGGCCCTGGAAAAGTCGATGTTTTTCTCACCTCCCCTGGATGTGGTAGTGACTCTTCTGTCGTGTCTGTGGATGTAGTTTATAAATCAGGTGTCCATGGCTGCTCTGTGGCAGGGTCCAATGTGGCGGCAAGAGCTGAGCAGGCCAGGTCACTGCAGCAGTGTGACCTCCCCTGGGGGCTGTAAGAGACTGTGTCTTTGAGGAGATGTGAATCCCCAATCCCCTGCTCTTGTTTTGGACATTAACCAGTCTTTTCCTGCCCCTCCATGTGGAGTTGCCTCTCTTTATCTGTTTTAGCAACTCTCTGGTGGCCCTGTTGTCCATGCCCGTGCCCACATGTCAGGAGCCCCTGCTGCACGCCAGCCCCGTGCCTTTCGTGCCTTCCCGAGCTGTGCCTTGCAGGGTGATGGCTTCTGGTGTTCAATTCTCTCCTCCCATTGAGTGTTTCTGGGTTCCCTCACTCCGAGGTGTAGTGGGGTGACCTGGGCGGGACACCAGGAGCCCACCAAGCTGTTCTGTCACTCCCCTCAGCAGGACACAGCAGGGACAAAAAAGATGGAAAAGAACTCCTGGGTCAAGATAAGGACGGGGAGAACACTCAGCAGTTACTCTCACGGGCAAACCAGATTTGACTCAGGGAAATTAATTTAATTTATTGCCAATCAAATCAAGGTAGGGTAATGAGAAATAAAACCAAATCTTAAAACCCCTTCCTCCCACCCTTCCCTTCTTCCCGGGCCCAACTTCACTCCCAGTTTCTTTCCCTCCCCCCTGAGCGGTGCAGGGGGACGGGAATGGGGGTGGTGGTCAGTTCATCACACGTTGTCTCTGCCACTCCTTCCTCCACATGGGGAGGACTATTCACACTCTGCTCCTGCTCCAGCGTGGGGTACCTCCCATGGAAGACAGTCCTCCATGAACTTCTCCAGTGTGAGTCCTTCCCAGAGGCTGCAGTTCTTCATGAACTACTCCAGCGTGGGTCCTTGCCACGTGTTTTTTCCATGGGGTGCAGTCCTTCAGGAACAGATTGCTCCAGTGTGGGTCCCCCATGGGGTCACAAGTCCTGCCAGCAAACCTGCTGCAGCATGGGTTCCTATCTCTATGGGTCCACAGGGCCTGCCAGGAGCCCGCTCCAGCATGTCTCTGCATGGCTCTCTTCTGGCTTCTGTTGTGCAGTTTTGTCCCCTTTTTAAGTATGTTACCCCAGAGACTCTACCACCATTGCTGACGGATTTGGCCTTGGCCAGCAGTGGGTCTGTCTTGAAGCTGGCTTGCATTGTCTCTATTGGACATGGGGGAAGCTTCTGGCATCATCTCACAGAAGCCACCCTCCAGCCCCCTACTACCAAACCCTTGCTGTGCAAACCCAGTACATGAGCCAGATCAATAGCTTCCAAGCTTCAGGCGCCAGAATGTCGTCACCTCTTACTTGTCTCCGTCCATCTTCATCCTTTCCATCTAAGCACCAGCTCTGAGGAATGGGCGTTGTACAACATGATAACATTTTCCATGCGGTTCTCCTTTCACATCCTGGTGTTTTGCATGTGATGTGGTTGCATCGTGGTGTCACCTGGGATGTTGTTGGTAGCCCTGACCAGGAGTGCCATGGAGCTCGCCCAAGAATGACCAGGGAAGAGGAACCTGGAAATATGCCCAAAGGATGGTGGATGTCCCTGCTGCTGGTTGGAATGGTTTATAACACTGATTTTGATGGGGTGGGCTAGGAGTATGGGGGGTGTCAGTGCAAGGAGGAGGCTGTGTCTGACTGTTGGAGAAGTTCTGGTCTGGGAGAGGAGAGAAGATGGGAGCTGTGCTGGGAAGGTGTTCTGCTCACACTGAGATAATACAAGTTAGTGGTGGTCAGGCTTGGCCAGCTCTGGGGTTTGGAAGTGAAGTTTAATGGCTGGATTTCCACAGAAAATAGCTCTGTGTACAAGCTGCCATCCTTTTCGGATGGAAGGTCCTTTCTGGTGTGAGAGGGGAAGTTTGAGTACCTCCTGTTACTGTGACATTTGTAGAAAGAGGACAACTTTTCATGCCATTATTCCTAACATTGCTGTGCTGGGGACGGCTCCATGGGCCGTTTGTGGGAGCACATCTAAGGTTCTGCTGTGCCTGTGCCTGCCCCAAGGCGGTGGGGTGAGTCCCCCCTGCCCACTGCTGTCTCACCAGGTGTTTTTATGTCCGGGCATTAGGGTGTGTGGGAAGGGAGGAGAGATGGATGTGACAGACTGGTTTTGCTGTGGGTGCGGGTTTGGCATTAAGGGAAGGGTGTTTGCTCTGCTGAGAGGAAGAGACTGGAGGAGTAAAGTTCATAAATGTACATTCCCTGTGCCGCCCTCAGGGCATCACTAAAGGCTGTGAGTTTCATTATTTGGGTGTAGCTCCCGTTTCTGTCCTTCCACTGCCCAAAAGATATTAAACTGTCCCTGCTCAACTGTGTTTGAGTGTCAGCCTTACTGGGGAAACGTGGTCGTTTCCTTTCATGTTCCAAAGTCCTGCAGAAGGTGAGGGAGGCTGGAGGTCACCATGTGTCCCCTAGATGTGGTGTGGTCTGTTGGCAGAGGGTCCAGCAGAGCCTCAGGACACACATCACAGCTCCCACTCACTGTGTTTCTGTTAGGAATTTAGTGTGTAACCCAAACCAAGCAACATATGCTTCTGGGATTCCAAATATTTAAGCAAAGCCCTAACAAAATTTCTTGCTATTTTTAAATCCTGACAATGTTATAGCAAGTCATTGACCCTTCCATTATTGCATGTCTTGGCTGAAAACAGGTTTTGTCAGGGCATTTTCTGTTCTCACGGGCCATGCTGAGAGCTGAGCTCACATCTGCTCCTTCCGTAGCACTGTTGCCAGTGGGTTTTAATCCCTTGCTTGTTTTGTCGAGGTTGTGTAAACCCCTAGTGCTCCCATTCGTACACGCAGCCAGCACATGATTACTGATTTGGGGGCAGAATGTCACAAGCCATATCTGCCATCAGCGAAGCTCCCACTTCAATTTTTCTGCAATCGCCGAAGGCGTGGAGCTGAACAAGAAGCTGCCGCTGGGTTTGTGTACTGAAGGGATGACATCCTCCTGCAAGCCCGGAGCCGTCTGGATTTAGAGTGGCGTCTTTGTCCCACTGCAGAGAGCGCTGTGGTGCCAGGCGGCAGGAGGGGACAACGGGTGACATGCACAAAGAGGCTCCCGAGGAACCATTCTCCGCTTGAAGCTGATGGCAAACATCAATAGCTTCAGTTTATAAGATAGCAAATTATGCTCTCTCTCTTCTGGTATAAAAATGGAATTATCAACAAAAGCAAGTGTCTGACTTCCCTTCTAGTAAGTTTTTTTTTACATCAGTAAAGCCGTACCCCAGGAGCTCTGAGCAATTCTTCACGAGTGAAAAGCTCCATGGTCTCACAGAGCCTGTGTACATTCATCGGAATGGGTGCTTTTAGAAAGAGACTTTCTGTTGTTTAGTGAGAGCTGGGAGGAGCTCCCCACCACAGAAAGGCTCCAGCCTGTTGCTGGAGAGGGCTTCTGCCTTGCTGGGGGCAAGCAAGGGGTGAGGAGCTGCCACCACTGCCCTGTCTCTTGTTACTGGCTGAATGGGAGACCCCTTCTCAAGCACATTCAACATCACATTTTAATGCCTCTTGAGCCTTGGACCTCTGACAAGGGCTGTATTTGTCATCAGATCCCTATCCTGATCTTTCTGGAGTGAAAATTGCTATTCCTGCCACAGGTGATAGGACCTTGGCCAGCTCGTGGAGGGAGGTCATCCTCCTCCTCTGCTCTGCCCTGATGAGGCCACATCTGGAGTCCTGTGTCCGGTTCTGGGCTCCCCAGTTAAGAAGGACAGGAATCTGCTGGAGAGAGTCCAGCAGGAGCTACAGAGATGATCAAGGGACTGGAGCATCTCTCTTACGAGGAGAGGCTGAGGGACTTGGGTCTTTGTAGTCTGGAGAAGAGAAGACTGAGGGGGGATCTGATCAATGCTTATAAATATCTAAAGGGCGGTTGTCAAGAGGATGGGACCAGACTTTCTGAGTGGTGCCCAGTGACAGGACAAGGGGCAACGGGCACAAGGTGGAACACAGGAAATTCCATATCAACATGAGAAAACTCTTCTTTCCTGTGAGGGTGTCAGAGCCCTGGAAGAGGCTGCCCAGAGAGGTGGTGGAGTCTCCTTCTCTGGAGACACGTTCCTGTACAACTGTTATGGGTGACCCTGCTTTGGCAGGGGGTTGGACTGGGTTGTCTTCAGAGGTCCCTGCCAACCCCTACAATTCGTGATTCTGTGACTCAATGGCTGGGAGGCAACTGATAGGGGGCTGTCCCTGCCACATGCCATCGGCTGGAGGGGTGGGCGAGAGTGGGCAGGGTATGCTGGGGTGAGCTGGTGGCTCGAGGAGCGCTGGTTCCTGGAGCAAAGGTCCTCCTCAAAACCTGTGCAGCGAAACACCACATGCTCTGTTCTGTTCTGCTGGTGTCCGGGCTGAGGAGTGAAGTGTCACTGAACTGTAGCATGTGTCATCTCCACAGCAAAACACACACACAGCACATGCACCCTTCCTTCACTGGGGATGTGATGTAACATCTGATCTCACCTTCAAAGCTGGATGCATTTGGCTTTGTAATGAGAGAAGCTGAGAGTCAGAGTCCGCCTGGAGAAGAGAAGGCTCCGGGGAGACCCTAGAGCCCCTTCCAGTCCCTAAAGGGGCTCCAGGAGAGATGGGGAGGGACTTTTTACCAGGATCTGTTGTGATAGGACAAGGAGTAATGGCTTTAAACTAAAAGATGGGACATATAGAAGATTTAAGAGATTTAGGAAGAAATGTTTTACACTGAGTGTGGTGAGACCCTGGCCCAGGTTGCCCAGAGAGCTGGTTGATGCCCCATCCCTGGAAACATTCCAGGTAGTTTGTATGGGGCTCTGAGCAACCCAATCTTAAAAGGTCCATTCCAACTCAAACTATTTTATGATTCTAAGCTTCCTACAAACGCCTGGTCCATGGGGAGGCTCCTGGACTGTACAAAAATAAGCCCAAGAATACCTGAAATGAAAGCTTCCACCTACTTCCCATTGCTCAAAGCAATGTTCATGTTGTCCTGGCACCTCTGCCCAGTTTCCAAGCAGAGGCAGTGAGCAGGGGTGGGACAACCTCCTTGGCAGCTCATCCTGCTGGTCCTGGTCTCTCCCCTGCTGAGTTCCTCACTGCTCCAGTGTGTGGACCGCCTGTATGAGCTCTCCAACTGTGACCCAAGAACCACGGGCAAAGGAGAGCAGCAGTGTCCTGCTAACAACTGGAAACTGTTTTTATGTGCTGCCAAGGCATCGCTCGCTTTCCCCACAGGCCCTCTGTGGTTTTGGGACCTGCTCAGCCCCACTGAGTGCGGGGCAGGGTGGGGAGCAGGCTGGTGAGTCTGCTCATGCTTTCTTCCCCACTTCACATTGCTTCTCCCCCCCAGGTGGATGAGCTGAAGGCCAAGCTGGCAGTCCAGGAAGTGGAGCTGAAGCAGAAGAATGAGGACGCTGACAAGCTGATCCAGGTGGTGGGGGTGGAGACGGAGAAAGTGAGTAGGGAAAAGGCAATTGCTGATGAGGAGGAGCAGAAAGTGGCACTGATGACCCAGGAGGTGGAGCAGAAACAGAAGGACTGCGAGGAGGACCTGGCCAAAGCTGAGCCTGCCCTGGCAGCTGCCCAGGCTGCTCTGAACACCCTCAACAAGGTAGGGTGGAGATTTGCATGGGAATCTGGTATCTCCCCTCTGCACTGTGGGTGGGCAGTATCGTCTGGTGGACCAAGGTTTTGGGCATTGTATTGACCCTCCTCCAGCTTCTGCCCAGCTGATGCGTACTTGGCCCCTGGTGTGACCTGGAGCAGCCACAAGGCTGCACCAAGTTCCCCTTTACTCCTGGCGGTGGAGAGCAGGAGGAACTGGAGGTGGGTGCTATGTTTGCATCTCTTTTCCGCTGTTGGCTGGCTTCACTGCTTCTCCTGCCCCACAGGGAAGGGGAGGTCACCTTACTGTCACACCCCTTCATGACTCAGGGGAGAGTATCTCAGAGGGATCACCAGGTCTGTACCACTCTCTTGCTGTCAAGGCCCTGTCTCTGGCTCAGCCCCGTCTGGTGGTGTGGAGGAGGACATGGAGGGCTGGGCTCCAGGGCAGGGGCACCTTGCTCCAGAATGTTCTGAGGCCGAGCTGCAGGGAATGAAGCAGCAGGAGGGGAGACAGGAGAGGCTGCCAGTGCTCTCAGGGTGGCCAGTTGTCAGCTGTCCTGAGGGCAGGGAGCACTGTGCCCTTAGCTGGTCCCAGCAGAGGTGTGGGAGGGGTTGCAGGACAGATGGGGTGAAGCCCGAGCACCCCTTCATTTCAGTGAGGGACAGTATCGATGCTGTTTGCTTGGGGGGTTGCTGGGCAAGCACACAATCAGCACAGCAGGAGCTGAGAACACTCCAAACCACCATCAGGGCAGATTTTACACCCAGCTACTCCATGAGCCTTTATCCCCAGCAGGACAGCAGTGTTGAGGACCTCACACAGACATGTCTCGTGTGGGTCCTGCAGACCATGGTGGTGGCTATGGGGCTAGCGGTTTGCAGGTGCAGCTGGCAGCGAGCGGGGACATCCTCTGAGCTCCCACTTGCCCCATCTCCTGCTTTGGAAAGGCATCTGTAATGGGAAGGCTCCTGTCCCCTTCTGGGTCTGCAGCACAGTGGGGCAGAGGCTTCCTGCAGCCCATGGCAAATGCCTCTCTTGGCCAAGGGGGAAGAGAAGGTGAGGAAATAAGGATCAGAGATCCAGAGGTGCAGTGGGGAGAGCTGGTGACTTCTTGGGCTCCTCTGGGCATCCTTCCCACTTCAATTCCCTGCTGTTATAGGGACAAAACTTGATGGCCTGAGATTTTGGACTGATCTTCTCCAGCTGCATTGGGGTGGGATTTTCCTTGTCCTCTCTTTGTCCAAGATGTTCCTCATGCCTTGTTGAGTGTGATGCCCAATGTCCGATACATACATCTTGGCACCACCGGTGCGCTCATGGGGTGGCTTTTGGTTTGACATGATAAGAAGCACTGGCAGAGACATCTCATACTGTGTTTGGATTTATGCAGGATTTTGTTGGGTGGGGAGAGGACCTGTCCTTCAGCAGTGACTTTGGGCTGGGCAGGACACTGCTGCAGGTCGGGGGTAGTTGGGTACTGAGTGTGGGGTGACCTCTTGGTAGAGCTGTACATTGCTGCAGACAAAGCCACCCTAAAGGAAGATGACACCAGGGAAGTGTATAACCAGGAGATAAGGACTGCTCTGACTGCAGGAGACTGAGGGATTGGTTTAGGGAAGGCTTTAGATATCTTGGAAGGTTTTTCCTTCAAGGGCACTCCAGGGGTTCCCATTTGGAGCCCAACACTTTGAGATGTGGCTGAGAGACGTGTACCTGCAATTCATTTTGATCTGCAGCTCACTCAGCATCCTGGAACACCAAACTCCTGCTGCAGCCAGGGCAGAGCAGTGCCCGTGCACCAGCTACGGCTGGAAAATCTGAGTTATTTCCATAATCACAGCAAGGATTGGCTCAACTGTGCCTCAAACCATGGCTCAGTCATGGCCCATGGAGCAGAGGGGAAAGTGACTTGGAGTCATCAGGAAGGGGTGGTCTGTTTGATTACCTTTCAGGAAAGACGTGGCTTTGCTGCACAGATGCGTTGCTTCAGCTTTTGTTCATGGAAGAGAAAGGACTGTACAAATGGGAAAATGTTTGTCTCTTCATTAGTTTTGGGTTTGTGCTGGAGCTGTAGAATATCTCATTAGGCAAAGATTAAGGAGATGCTGGGATTTTCTCTAGGGACCCATAAAGCAGCAATAGCAGAGCATTGGGAGGCACGGTCTCCTCTACCTACTGATCAGAAATGCATCAGAGAGCTTGACCTGTTTGCTGACATGAATAATCAGCAGTATTTATGTGTGTGTATATATAGTTTCTCCCCAATTATCTAAGTCATCTTATTTGGACAGCACTGTTACATGCAACATTAATAGGGGAAACAGTGAGAAAAGTGGTTGAGTGGAACAGAGTAATAAATATATGTAGTCAGCTACCAAGGAGCTCAGTAAGTATGTTGATATGTGGACACTTCTGTAGCAGCGTCACCTGCTGGTTTACAAGAACAGCAGCCATGTCCATTCAGATCTTTTGGAGGTAGGCTGTGTGGAGATGGAAGTGAGAGGAGATCATAGAATCACAGAATGTTTTGGGTTGGAAGGGACCTTAAAGCTCACCCAGTCCCACCCCTTGCCCTGGGCAGGAACACCTCCCACCAAACCAGGTTGCTCAAAGGAACATCCAACCTGCCCTTGAACCCCTCCAGGGATGGGGCAGCCACAGCTTCTCTGGGCAACCTGGGCCAGGCTCTCACCACCCTCACAGTGAAAAATTTGTTCTTGATATGTAATCTAAATCTCCCCTGTTCCAGTTTGAAGCCATTACCCCTTGTCCTATCACTACATGCCCTTGTGAAAAGTCCCTCCCCATCTTTCCTGGAGCCCCTTTAGGGACTGGAAGCGGCTCTAAGCTCTCCCCGGAACCTTCTCTTCTCTGAGCTACCCAAGCCTTCCTCACTCTCCTGGCCATGCTCCTACTTCCCTTTCAGGATAGTACTGTCACTGTTCCCATCATGTTGTGGAAGTTCTCACCTCCTAGGGAAGAAGCGGCAGTACCAACTCAGTGTCCTGTTTCCACAGAGACACTGTTAAATACAGGTGGCTTTGCCAGGGTCCTCAGGGACCCCCAAGCACCAGCCCCCGGTGGGTACATGGCTGGGGAGAGGTCACCTGCTTCCAGCCCCCTGAGCGGGGGGATGGATGGGAGCATCTCGGGGCTCCAGGTCATTGAGTGAGTTAATTAGAGACTATTCACACTGGAAATGCACCCAGCCCTGAGGAGCCTGTCTCTGTCAGCTTGATCATTAACAAAAGCTAAAAACAAGCAAAAACACACATTTAGGTAGAGGTTCATAGCAGATACCTGTATCCTAGAAATGGATACTCAAAGGTACCAGACTAGCACAGTGCACTGGAGGGCCTGTGAAACTACAAATACAGGTTTAAGCCTCTGCCTGATCAGCAAATCCTCACAGCACATGTGTCGTTTGACAGAAGGTGGAGAAAGAGCACAAACACTCAATAAAGGCAAGTGCAGGGTGCTGCACCTGGGGAGGAATAACCCCCTGCACCAGTACACGTTGGGGGCTGATTTGCTGGAGAACAGCTCTGAGGAGAAAGACATGGGAGTCCTGGTGGACAACAGGATGCCCATGAGCCAGCAATGTGCCCTTGTGGCCAAGAAGGCCAATGACATCCTGCGGTGCATCAAGAAGAGTGTGACCAGCAGGTCGAGGAAGGTCATCCTCCCCCTCTGCTCTGCCCTGGGGAGGCCCCATCTGGAGCACTGGGTCCAGTTCTGGGCTCCCCAGTTCAAGAAGGACAGGGAACTGCTGGAGAGGGTACAGAAGAGGGCTGAGAAGATGATGAGGAGACTAGAACATCCGTCTGATGAGGAAAGGCTGAGGGACTTGGGTCTTTTTAGTCTGGAGAAGAGAAGGCTGAGGGGGGATCTGATCAATGCTTATAAATACTTAAAGGGAGAGTGTCAAGAGGATGGGGCCAGTCTTTTTTCAGTGGTACCCAGTGACAGGACAAGAGGGAATGGGCACTGACTTGAACATAGAAAGTTCAATCTAAACACGAGGAGGAACTTCTTTCCTGTGAGGGTGTCAGAGCCCTGGAAGAGGCTGCCCAGAGAGGTGGTGGAGTCTCCTTCTCTGGAGACATTCAAACCTTGCCTGGACACATTCCTGTGGGAACTGCTGTGGGTGGACCTGCTTTGGCAGGGGGTTGGACTAGATGATCTCCAGAGGTCCCTCCCAACCCCATGTGATTCTGTGATATTCGACCCTGCTTCCATAGACAGAGCCTGATAGATGCAAAATATCAGAGAATATAGGTTCAGAACAATTCAAAACTGATAGAAACTGAAACTGACAGAAGTTCATGGATTTTTTATTAAACTGGTGTTGAAGCAGCCCTTACCTTTGTTTTGACAAAGCATCTCGTCTGGCACAGCTGATGCACTTCCACTGTTTTTTCTTATGCAAAGGCAAAAAAGTGCCTGGAGAGAGGGGTTTGGGTGTCAGCAGATCAAACCCCCAGTAGCGCGGTGTCGTGGTTGTAAGTGTGTTAGAAAACACCCTCTTTCTCCCCAAATTGGCATTTTTCTGCTTAGGTTAAGATTCATCCCACTTAATATTAGGGAGTTGCTAGAACCGCCTGTGCTGGCAGCGGAGGAGATGGGAAATCCCCTTCGGAGAAGGGTGTCCCTGGAGATGAGGTGATTCTTCGGGGGGGTGCTGCCTGTGCATCCTGGGGACTGCTCTCCCGCTGACGGTGCTGGGTGGCAGTGCCCAAGTGTGGGCTGGGTGGTGGACCCGGGGAGCCATGGGGGCACACAGATAGTTCAACCAGACCTTAACACCTGGGTGTTGGGCACAGGGAGCGGTTGAGTGCGAGGGAAAGCTCCGCAAGGGATTTTTAGAAGGGCTGGGGGCTATTTGTAGAGGTTTATTATTTGGAAAGGTTCTTATTTCCTTATCCCTGTCTTCTGAGAAGGAAGAAACCCCTCTGTCTCCCAGGCAGCAAGGAAGGGGTGGGAGTCTGGGGAGGAACTGGGTGCTGTGCGGGTCCCGGGGGGGGATGGAAGGAGGTGGAGGCAAGGAGTTGAGCACACGGGCTGTAAACATGCGGAGTGGGGATTTACAGGCAGCAATGTGCTGAGAGAAACCCAATTTATCAGATTTGATAGCTTGGGAGCCTGCCTCTATTAGTGGCAAAGTGAAAAGAAAGCCCATTCATTCTTGTCTAACAACCTTATTTTTTGCCCATTTCAGAAGAATCTGACAGAGCTGAGGTCCTTTGGATCGCCACCTTCAGCTGTCAGCAATGTCACCGCAGCCGTGATGGTGCTGATGGCCCCAGGAGGAAAAATCCCCAAGGACAGGAGCTGGAAAGCAGCGAAAGCCTCCATGGCCAGGGTGGATGGCTTCCTTGACTCCTTGATCAAGTTCGACAAGGAGAACATCCATGAGAACTGCCTCAAAGCTCTTCAGCCCTATTTGGAAGATCCCAAGTTCAAACCTGAATTCGTGACCACCAAGTCCTACGCTGCGGCCGGCCTCTGCTCCTGGGTGGTGAACATCGTGCGCTTCCACGAGGTGTACTGTGACGTGGAGCCCAAGCGACAGGCCCTCAGCAGAGCCAATGCCGAGCTGGTGGCTGGCCAGGAGAAGCTGGCCAGCATCAAGGCCAAAATTGCTGTAAGTGCTTGCCCTCTGATGGGACCCCTCACGCAAATCACTGCTTGGGGAGAAATCATTTTCTTTGGAGAAAGCTGCTTCTCAGCACTCATGTATTTTTAAGGGAAGGGTGGGAATCCAGAGATTCAGTAGATCATTGTCTTTTCTACACCTTTTATTGCTGCTTTCTACTTCTCACCTATTCTTCTCCAGCCTTGCTTGCACTTTAATAGGAAGGATAGTTATTAATTCTTATTATTCCTATCTAATTTTTAAAATGTAATTTACCTCTATCCGTGGGTTCTCAGAAAACTTGTTATCTCAAACCAGTATGTTCCCAGTGAGGAGCAGAGTGGCAGGGGGAGGAAGCAGGGACTGACTCAGAGGGCTGGTAGCACAGAGCCCGGCTGGGCTGGCCCCCACTCTCCATCCCTGGGGATGGGCTCATCTTCCAGGATGAAGGCTGCTCCAGTAGGAGCCTAATAATTCGGCACTGCACGGCTCCCTGTTGGTATATCTTGAGATTTTTTAGATTTTACCTACTTTAAAAGAAAAAAAAATCACTAAATAGAAGAAATTACTGTGTGATTAAAAGTTCCTTTCTCTAGAGAGTAGCTTCTCACCTTTCCCTTTTTCCTTCAGCAAATTCTCTCTCTGCTAAAAGACATACTGCTTTTCTCCACCTGCTGTGCCCTGACCAATACCCACTGGTTTAAAATGTAGAAACCACCCAGGATCCCACCAGCCTGTCCCTCAGCACAGCATCCCATCACTCACCGTTCTCCAGGTCCCTCCTGCTGCAGGCAGGCTCCGAGCCACTGCTTAGAACCACAGAATGTTTTGGGTGGGAAGGTACCTTAAAGCCCATCCAGTTCCACCCCTTGCCCTGGGCAGGGACACCTCCCACCAGACCAGGTTGCTCCAAGCCCCCTTCAACCTGGCCTTGAACCCCTCCAGGGATGGGGCAGCCACAGCTTCTCTGGGCAACCTGGGCCAGTGTGTTACCACCCTCAGCATAAAAGAACTCTTCCTTATATCTAGTCTAAATCTCCCCTTTTTCAGTGTCAAACCCTTCCCCCTCATCCTGTGGCTCCCCTCTCTCATCAAGAGTCCCTCCCCAGCTTTGCTGGAGCCCCTTTAGGGACTGGAAGGGGCTCCAAGGTCTCCCCAGAGCCTTCTCTTCTCCAGGCTGAACCCGTCCAACTCTCTCAGCTGGATACTCTAGGTGGGGGGAAAAAAAAAAGTCAATAAAGTCAAAATAAGTAAAATATATTGACAAATGAGTCAAAATATTGACTTATTTTGGAACTTGCACTCCAAAACCTGCCTTTTTTAAGGTGTTGTGAATCTGACATCCTTCCTTGTGAGCAAAGGATGCTCTGTGGCTGTGCCTTTGTACTGACACCCCAGTTTGTGCAAAATCCCCTTTCAGAACCAAGGTGTGCTCTCACCAGGCTGGCAGGTTGGGCTTTAAATAAGTAGCTTCGAGGTACATACCTGGAGAGGGGCAGCACAGTCCCTCCAAGTGAGCTCATCCAGGGACTCATCTCTTCCACCTTCCGTCTTCATGTTAGAAAATATGTAACTCTTTTGATGCTTCCTAAGGCTTATTGTTCTTAAAATGCTTACTACACTTTCCAACTAAAAATATAAAAAAATCCCCAGAGCTCTCCCATAGCCCTTTCCTGCTGCAGATGAAAGGGGGGCGGGCACAGCGCCTGGAGCAGGGGTGGATTTAAAGGTCTTTAGCCTCTAAAATGATGTGAAATACAGTGCTGGGGAACTTTTTTCATCCCTTTTTGTTGCTCATTTCCAAAGCTTTTAATGCATGAGTTTTTCTTTTTTTCTTTTTCTTTTTTTCTTTTATCTTCTTTTTTTTAAAGAAGAGGGATTTTGTTAAAGCAAACGGAAATCTTTTGGGGGATTACTTGTTCTTCACTTGCATGCACTTGCAAAAGTGACCGGTTTAGGTGAGTTTTTTGCTCGGCAGATGTGTGATGATACACTGCTCAGCGTGGGAGGGGATGTGGAGGTATATCCTCGCTTACCGAGCTGGGTTATCTTGGAGAGCTTCACTGACGTGTGGCTGATTCATACCTGCTCACAACCCGGCCCTGAGCTCTCACACACTCATTTTTAGTAATAAATGAGACTATTCTGATTGTCAGAAATCCTAAGTACCTCTCCCTTTCCTTTGTCTGCCTGGGAAAATGAGGTGGCTACGAGTCTGGGGAGTGGAGCCGTGGCAGAAGGTATATTCTCTGAGTCACACACAGCTGTAGCTGGCTGTTAGTGCAGAGCTCGTCTGGTGGGAACTCACAGACACCCATCCATCACGTACCACTTGTGTAACGGGGGTGGATATGTATGAGCATCTGTATGCACATACATCCCTGTGCACATACATCCATATGCACGCAGAGACAGCAACTTTGTGTGTTATTAATTCCAAGACAGGTCAAGGAGTCTGCTTTGTGTCCCGAAGAGCTGCAGATATCCCTAATATAATCCTTTCTCATTTTCAGGTTTGTTTCTAGTGCATAGCTCAAACAGTGTTAACGTGATTGACAAGCAGTTTAGCCTTAAGCAGTTTGCATGGGGTGCATGGAGAATCAATTATTACTTCAACTTCTCTTATCAGGACTAAAATGCTCCCAGTGCTTGTGGGAGTGTGAGCAGCTCCAGTCAAGGAAAGGGCTCCTTTTCTTTTTCTCCAGGTGGTTTGGGCCCTTCCTGCCCCTTCTCAGCCCTGACGCACTTTGCAGCCCACCTGCACCTGAGATGGTCCCACTTAGCGCCACTTGGGCTCCTCTGCAGGAGTGTCCTGGGGCACATGCTCAGGCAGCTTTAGGAGCAGAACAGAATCACAGAATCTTTATGGTTGGAAGGGTCCTTTGAGATCATTAAGTCCAACCATACACACACACAAAAAAAGAAAAACCCAACAATCTCGGCAACAAGAACAGCTTTATTGATTTATTTATCATGTTCCCTCCTAGAAGGTTGGTGCAGGAGGTATGGTGAGGAGCTGTTCAAATGGAGCTTCAGCTTCTCAAGGACTCCCTTGGGGATCTGAGCACAACTTGGTGAATCAGCAGAGCCTCCGGGACTGAGTCCAAGGGGGCATCAGGAAATACAGTATTCTCTTTCCTTAGCTGCCCTGCCTGTTGCGCAGCCAGAGCCCCGGTCATCAGTGCTTGGCCAGGAATACCCCCTTTCCCTGTTTAAATGCACACCGGCGCAGAGCCACCAATAAATCAGTTTTGTGTGTGCTTTGCCTCTGCCCTGTGCGCAGGATGTGAGTTACAGGCACGTCAAATAGCTCAGCACATCACTGCTTCAGACTGGTCCTGCTGCCACAACACCCTCAGGGTCTGTGTCCCAGTGTCTGGCGGTGGAGCCTGGGAAGAATCATCTCTGGAGAAGGGCTTTCTTAAAAACTACGCTGTAATTTCCTCCTTTTTTTCACGTGCAGCGCCTCAATGAGAACCTGGGAAAGCTCACAGCCAAGTTTGAGAAGGCCACTTCAGACAAACTCAAATGTCAGCAAGAAGCTGAAGCTACAGCGTGTACCATTGCTCTTGCCAACCGGATGGTGAGTGTCAGCAGATGCAGCTCCGCTGGCGGGAATGGGAGGTACCAGGTGCTGAGATGGGAACTGTGTCCGCACAGCGCCTTACATCCTCTGATTATTATTTTCCTTTGGAATACATTTCCTGCACTGCAGTGAGTTCCAGTAATGATAATGATTTTGCATTGGCTGTTTCTGTACCCCAGGGTAAGCACTGCTCATGTGTAAGGGCTCTGGCTGTGCTCTCTTCACACCTCTCATCGCCTGTTTGTTACTTAAATAACACCCAGGTGATCAGGCCCAGCCAGCACGGATTCATGAGGGGCAGGTCCTGCTTGACAAACCTGATCTCCTTCTATGATAAAGTGGCCAGCTTGGTGGATGAGGGAAAGACTGTAGATGTTGTTGACCTGGACTTTAGCAAGGCCTTTGATACAGTGTCCCACAGTATCCTCCTGGAGAAACTGGCTGCCCATGGCTTAGATGGGTATACTCTCCACTGAGTTAAAAACTGGCTGGAGGCCAGGCCCAGAGAGTGGTGGTGAATGGAGTCAAATCCAGTTGGCAGCCGGTCATGAGTGGTGTCCTCCAGAGCTCAGTACTGGGGACGGTTCTCTTTAACATCTTTATCAATGATCTGGACGAGGGGATCAAGTGCACCCTCAGTCAGTTTACAGATGACACTAAACAAGGTGGGAATGTTGATCTGCTGGAGGGTAGGAAGGCTTTGCAGAGGGATCTGGACAGGCTGGATCGATGGGCCAAGGCAATGGGATGAGGTTCAATAAGGCCAAGTGCCAGGTCCTGTGTCAGGAACAGTGTGGTGAGTAGGACTCAGGAGGTGACCATCCCCCTGTACTGGGCACTGTGAGGCCCCACCTCGGGTGCTGTGTCCAGTTTTGGGCCCCTTCCCACAAAAAAGACATTGAGGGGCTGGAGCGGGTCCAGAGAAGGGCAACGGAGCTGTTGAGGGGTCTGGAGCACAAGTCTTGTGAGGAGAGGCTGAGGGAGCTGGGGTTATTCAGTCTAAAGAAGAGGATGCTGAGGGGAGACCTTATTGTGCTCTATAACTACCTGAAGGGGGGGTGTAGAGAGGCGGGGGTCGGTCTCCTCTCCCAGGTCACAGGAGACAGGGCAAGGGGAAGTGGCCTCAAGTTGTGCCAGGGGAGGTTTAGATTGGATATTAGGAACAATTTCTTCATAGAAAGGGTTATCGGGCATTGGAATAGGCTGCCCAGGGAAGTGGTTGAGGCACCATCCCTGGAGGTGTTCAAAAGACAGGTTGACATGGTGCTGAGGGACATGGTTTAGTGATGTTTTTTTCTGTCAGAGTTAGGTTGATGGTTGGACTACATGATCTTGAAGGTCCCTTCCAACCTAGATGATTCTATGATTCTAAATGTGTGATCAAATACTGATGGGCTAAAACTATATGACTCAAAAATCATATGGTGAGAACCCTCGTGGGAATGTCACAGTAGCTGTGCAGGTTTTGAAAGAAATGACAAAAAGTTAAGAGTGAAAAGCTCTAAGGGCACAGTGCGTGTCGCCGTTATCAGCCCATTGGTCTGCATCCTGGTCGGCTGTGTCTTCAAAACATGCAGCTTCCTGCTCCTCTGTCGGGGCAGCGCCCTTGTCACAGCTTCACAGATGAGAGACGCAGAGATAATGGCTTGTGTTCATGCTGTTCTGTCAGCTGGAGCCCCCCCTCAAATCCAGTGCTGCAGTGGCCCTTAATGCCTTTTATTTTGGCTTCTGCATGGGCTGTTGGCTCGGAGTGAGACGATTCTTCCTCCGGGCAAGGCAGTGGGGCTGCAGGAAAGCGTCCTGGGGTTGGAGCTGGTTCAGCTCTGCTGAGTCAAGCTCCTCCTCTGAGCACACAAAGGCAGTGTTGACGTTGTCTTGGTGGAGAGCCCCGGTTTTTATGTGCTTTTGAGATGTCTGGTTCGATAGCACTGCAGGGAAGGTGCAAGCAGAGGTACGGAATTAGAATCATAGAATCATTTTAGTTGGAAGAGACCTCTAAGATCATCAAATCCAACTGTTAACCCAGCTCTGCCAAGTTACCCCTAAGCCATGTCCTTCAGCACCACGTCTGCCCGGCTTTTAAGTACTTCTAGGGATGGTGACCCCACCACTACCCTGGGCAGCCTCTTCCAAGGCTTAACAACCCTTTCAGGGAAGAAATTTTTCCCAATATCCATCCTAACCCCCCCGGCACAACTTGAGGCCCTTTCCTCTTGTCCCATCACCTGGGACTTGGGAGAAGAGACCGACCCCCCCTGGCTACACCCTCCTTTCAGGGAGCTGTGGAGAGTGATGGGGTCTCCCCTCAGCCTCCTCTTCTCCTTGGACACAGACATGGGCCTTGTACTCCCCCATGGCCTCTCCACAGCTCTTGGTCTGTGATGTCCTGCCCATCCCTGCTCTGGGGTGTGAGGTGGAGACAGCTCGATGCATGGCTCCTGCCAGACACCTGGCAAAAATCACTGAAAGGCACAGCCCCTTCTTCATGGCCCCACAGGCTAGTTCTGTAGCAGCACAGAGAGGAGGCTGCCACGCTGCCCTCCTGCCCAGGAGTGAAGGGGGTGTTGTGTTCAAGCTGCTCTCTTTCCCAAGAGGCTGTCCCTGTGTCCCCAGGGAATCCCTCTTCAGGGATGGAAGTCGGTCTGAGTGTCTCTCTGCTCCTGCTGGTGGGGCTGGTGGCAGCTAAGGCAGAATGCAAAGGTACACCCTGAAGGGATGCTGGATGCAGGTTTCTCTGCTTGTTTTACCAGCTCCTGGTGGGTGTTGGGTTGTGATTTGTGTGTAATTTGTAGCTATCCCAACGTAGTGATACAGATAAAAAGATAGCCAAATGGTTAAGCTTTTTCCTTTGGACATGGAGAGTTGTGCCCAATTCTGCGTTTCAGTCTCTCAGACCTTCTTAGGTGACCTTCAGCAAATTGCTTTGGCCTGGATTTTCAGAGCTGTTTAGATTGCGGTGGGTTTTCACAGACACACAAAAAAGCTTATGTTTAGTGGGGCACCGCAGTGCTGCCGAGACCTGCCTGGTTCCCCTGCTCCGTGCTTGTGTACTGGGAAACTTCTGGAAAAGCCAGTCCTCTTTAATCTCTGGGTGTCTCCTTTGGGGAACGGGAGTGCAGCCAGGGCTGCCGAGCCGACAAACGCCATCAGGACATCGATATACCCCATCCAAGAGGTCAAAGACAAACAGCAGGTAAGTCCCTTCCCCTACTGATTTAGATCTCTTTATGCAACCATCGAAGGACTTTTATGCTTTCTAGTTCTTTAGACTAAATCTCCCTGAATGCTTCCGAAACCTTTAATTAAGACAGAAAAGTGGCTTTTCCATCACCAGAGGGTGACATTGGCCACTCCTGAAGGTATTTCAGTCTCTGATATATGAGACTGTCTCAGTGAATGGGTTTCAAGTCTCTGATTGAAGTGAACTGAAGCTGGTGACCGGGAGGAGGAGGAGGATGGGAGAGCAGCCTGACCCAAACATCAGAAGAACGTGCAGATAAAGACCATCACTAGGGTTTAGGCTTTCTCCTTTGAATGGGATGGTTATTTTGGTTATTTTTCAGCCCTGCCAGTCCTTGCTGAGGTTTATAAGCCATTTTCATTTGAAAGATTGAGAGACCTGGGGCTGTTCAGCCTGGAGAAGGGAAGACTGAGAGGGGACTTTGTGAATCCTTATCAATATCTAAAGGGCGGGTATCAAGCGCATGGGGCCAGACTCTTCTCAGTAGTGCCTGGAGACAGGACAAGGGGCAACGGGCACAAACTGGAAAACAGGAAGTTTCTTCTGAACATGAAGAAAAATTTCTTTCCTGTGAGTGTGGCAGAGCCCTGGAACAGGCTGCCCAGGGAGGTGGAGTCTCCTTCTCTGGAGACATTCAAACCCCGCCTGGACACATTCCTGTGGGACCTGCTCTGGGTGACCCTGCTTTGGCAGGGGGTTGGATGATCTCCAGAGGTCCCTTCCAACCCCTGCCAGTCTGAGATTCTGGAATTCATTTAGGTTGAGTTTGGATGCCCGCTCAAGTATGTTACCATAGCGGGGACCATGCTCAGTCACGTCCCCCTGTGCTGATGAAGGCGATGCCCAGAGAGGCTGGGAAGCGGTTCTGCTCTGCAGTTGGAGGCATGGAGTGTCCCCAGGCTGTGCCTGTCGATGTGCCCAGATGAGACAGGTTAAACATTGTTTTCTCCATAGTCTGTCAATGTTGTCATCTTCTAGTTCCCCAGCGGATTGCAGGACCACCCTTCCAGGCTGGACCACCCTTCCCTTTCATTATTAGAGAAAAAACAGAGCCAGGTGGGAGCAAATTCTTGCATCAAGGATCACCCAAAACTGAAGAATCACAGTATTTGTGGTGGTGAGGAAGGTGGGTGCTGGGGAATCCCATGGATTCTGCTAGAAAATAGCGGCATGTTTTTTATTGATCTCTAGTTGGGAAGGGTCATCGGCTGGATCAATTTTTCAGTCTGTCAGTCCCAAGCATTGATAACAGATGAGAGGCTGAGAGCTTGGGGAAGCCACTGTAAACCCTGTGCTTCTGCAAAGCAAAGAGGAATGGAGTGGGATTGTTTGCATTCTGGCTTTGTCTATGGCTTGCTGAGAGATGAATATACACATATACACAACCACACAAAACACTGATGAGAGTCTCCTGTGGCTCCAAACAACATACAGTCTGAAAAAGAGTGCAACAGCAAACAAGGGAAGAAACCCAGATATTGGTCCCGTTCCATGTCTGCTGCTGCCATGTCTACGGATGAAATGATTGGGAAGGAGATTTGAGTCGATGATTAGGAGCTGATGTTGATGCTTGGAGCTCTCCTGATGCTGCAAATAAGCTCATAAATTCTCTTTCTGCTGCTCCCTGCCTCCCAGCCCTCCTAACCTTACCCAACAGAGCCAGAAAAACACTGGAAACCATGGAAAGACATAGGAACCCCCTCAGGAGTGTGTGAGTCACCCGGGCAGCACTGCCCACAGGGACCCTCCGTGGCTGATGTCTTGTGCCCAGAGTGTGGCTGGAGGGACTGTCCCCTGCGGCTCTGCAGCCTGAGCCTCCCGGTGCCCGTTGGCTGGCTGGGGGGGTTTCATCTCTCGCTGCCACATGGAAGGTTCCAGCTTCCTACTTGCCTGGAACTTTTTGCAAGGCAGTCAGAATTGCAATGCACAGACAACTGCAGGAGCTCCTGGAGCCCAGGCAGCCTTGGGGCTGGTGGGCAGTGTTAGCTGCTGACAGGCAAAGTCACCCAGGCTAAATCCTGTGGTTCTCTCTCTCATTTCACATGGAGCTGAGCACAGGCTGTCAGCTCAAGCTCACGTCTGGAACTGAAATCCCTGAATGAACACACCTTGGGCAACTGTTTGGAGCTTTAATGGGTGAGAATGTATCTTTCACCAGCCCCGTTGCAGAGGGAGAAAGGTAACTCTGCTTCTCCTGCGGCCAAGGTGCTATAGTACCTGGTGATGCACGATTACCAGGGGTCTCTGCTTCCTGTGGATCATATGGAAAACATTGGAAGAATGTGTATGGTTAGGATGAGGGATAATTTAAAAGCTTGGGCAAGGCCAGGGTTTTTTCTGCTGGAGGAAACTGGAGGAAAAGTTCAGTGCGACTGCTGGGAGAGGAGGAGAGGGGCACTCGGTCCCTGGGGAATCAGCAGCCACTGCCCGCGGCTGGTACACGAGCTGCAGCATCGGGTTTGTAGTTTAACATGAATCCATTCACTTCGAGGAGCTTTTATTTAGAGGTGAAATCTTAACCATGGAGAGAAGCACTGGAGGAGCAGGGACACCGCATCCCAGGCCATGTTGGTCATTTCTCCTCCCCGCCCCATGGCCTGGGAGCAGCTCGAGCTGAGACTCCCGTGGGTTCCTCAACACACTGCGTGTCCTGGCTGGTGGCAGGAGAGAGAACCGTGCCATCGGGAGGGAGCTCGTGAGGGACCCGGCACCATTGGCTGTGAACACAGGCCGACCAGTCAGTGCCATTGCTGATCCTGAAGGCCTGGTTAGGAAGCACACAGCTTCTGCTGCTGTCAAAGCCACATCACTTCTGCAGCATGTTCAGGGAGCTGCCTGCATCCCACTGTAGTGCTGTGCAACACACACCGTCTCTGTGTCACCTCCAGCTTCGATCCAGGAATACGTCCTGACAGCCCTTCCTGATGTGCCATTTATTTGCCATCCAAGACGTGTCACCTGTGTGGCTGTGGGCAGAAATAAGGTCCCAGACTTGGAAATAAGCCTGTTTGAGGTTGTACACAGAATACAGCTAACAACACAGGCAGTGTTGCTTTAGGTTGACAAGTGAACCAGGGGGCATTCATTTTTTACAGTAAACTTTTATAGTGCCTTAATTTTAGTTTGGCATCTCCTGAGCTTCAGATGACTTAGGGAAGATGCTCCAGCATCCAAGGACCAGGGAATGTCTGGGGATCTGTGCACCAGGAAAGGGAGGATGGCTGGTGAGTGGTATTTGTGAGTGGGTATGTGCTAATGCAGCAGATGAAATATAGTGATGACAAATGCAAAATAATGCATGCAGGGAAAACGAACTGTAATCATGTATTTACATTGATAGGTCCTAATTGCACTATTATCACTCACAGAAGAGCTCTTGGAGTCGTTGCAGAGAGTTCTCAGAGCAAGCAGCGTGGTGCTCGGCTGCAGGAAGGAAGGCAAATTGAATATGACAAACGGGTGGGAAAAAAGTCAGGAAGCAGAAGTTAAACAATCCCTGTATCAGTCAGATCTGTGGAGTGCCTGAGTCTTGCATGCTGAGCAGTCAAGTGACCCCATCTCAGAGGGCTGCAGGCAACCTAGAAGGGGTACAAAGATATCTGCAACAGCTTCCATATGGGAAGAGAAGGAATAGATGAGGACTCTTCATTTTTTAAAAGAGGTGATGTAGGGATAGGTGTGACAGAGTCCTATAAAATCATGAAAAATATGCAGAAGGTGAATAGGAAATGATTGTTTGCTGTTCCTCATTATTAAAGAGCTAAGGGTAATCAAAGGAGATGGCTTTTAATTTGCCACTTGATCAATAAAAATAATTCCAGTGAATTCCAGTATCTGCAGTGAAAGACACCTGGGATTTTTTTTAAGATAATGAAACTGGCAGTAGTGTGGGACCCAAGCAAAGGAAAAGAAAAGACCCCGAGGACCTCAGTGGATAAAAAAAAAATCACCTGAAGAAATTTATTAGGAGTATGGAGAGAGTCTACAAGTATTAGGAAAATCAGATAAATAAAGATTTTTTAGTCTTAGAGGCTATGAGAGCAGTGTGAGAACTGACCTCAAGGAGGAAGGACTGTCGTTGTTGAGACGGACACGACATACACGAAATTGTGAGCAAAAGAACCCACTTTATTATTTTAACAAACTCTTTTATATGTTTCTCTAAGAATGTGTGTCCATATATAATTGGCTCACTCAAAGTCCAGCAGTTCATGATTGGATCCTTTGTTCTCTGCTGTAACTTTCCCCTGCTGGCAGTCTGTCAGGTCCTTAATCTTGTTTACTCCCTTCTTCTCAGGACTCTCGGGCCTCTTCAAGGATACACAGGTGTCTGCTCAAGGCCAACACTCAATTCACACTCTGGTCCCTCAGACCAGCCGAGGTTTCCCACAATTCCCCCTTTTTGTATTTGTGCTACAAAAATTGCCCATGCCGTCCACTGCAGGGCCCTTGCAGCAGAGACACAAGACATGGCAACATCAATAACACAACTACAATGATGAACAAAACTAACAATCCAGTTTTTAACAGAAATAGCAAACACCCTGATAGGCCCCATCCTTTAAACAAGTTGTACAACACATCCCATTCACCAGACACTTGTAATTTATTCACTTCATTTTTCAGAAGGAGGAGACCTTTATCTATTGATTCTGAGTGATCTGATAAATTCATACAACACATTCCCTTCAAGTCTTCACATCCATGTCTTTGGGCTAACAACAAAAATTTAGTGCAACTCTATTCTATAAAGTACAGTGCAATTCTATTCTAGAAAGTAGAGTGCAATTAATGTAGCATTGGTTTGCTTGCTCAACCAACAACCCAGACTTGTTAGCTTTTTCAAGGCGGCTGCAATAGCAACCCCAGATGCCAATGCTGAGGCAGCTATAATTTTAGTTCATTTTTTATTGTGAATCATAGTAAAGTTGGGTGTTAGTAGTGTAAACCGCCCAAGGCTACACGGTCCATCGTTAAGTTTCGATGGAATTCCCCCCACACTGTATCCCCACAAATTACAAAGATCCCTGAATAGAAAAGGAGCGTGATACAGTAGAGGAAGTGTAACCACACCAGGTTTCTATGCACAAGCAAAGTAGCATTTACATTCTGACCCTTTTGATTGGTGTTATAGGCATACTTAAACATCACACAAGCGTCCACTGTGACTGATCCCCACAGTTCCAACTCTTAAGGTTCTTGTGTTACCTGAGGCAAATAAGCATAGACATCATCCCAGTTATCAACACAGGATCGTGGATTATTACAAAGTCAGGGGGACCAGTAAGACAGAGACAAGGGTTATGGTTAAATGATTAGAGGCAGCCTGACCAAACAGGTAGAGAAGGGATTTTCAGGGATAGTGACAGAAAGACACAAGGTTTCTTGATGTGTTATGTTTGCTGGAGTTACTCGTACATTCTGCTTCAGTTGTTGAACCATCCATGCTTCACTTGCGTGAACCATCCATAACAGGCCGAATGCAGCGAGCAGGAACCCACTGAGGGCCACCATCTGGGGAGACACAAGCATACCCTCTCCCCCAGGTTAATAAATCGCATGGAGCTGACCACTGTCCACTTTGCAGATCCTTCACCCTAACCTTAACACCAGGGGAAACAGTAGTCATCTTACGTAGGGACTCGAAGTGGCCAACCATAGGTGGCTCCTGCAAATCCTCTGCTATGTTAACAAAATTCAGCACATACATGGCTTTATTTAACCGCGCTTCAGGAGGTTCACCAGTCATTCCCCCTTTTTGTTTTGGAAGAAGACGTTTGAGCATGCCATGTGCACGTTCCACAATGTTCTGCCCGGTAGGAGAGTTAGGAATACCGGTGACATGGGTAACCCCCCAAAGCTGTAAAAAAGTTTTACCTTGCCTAGAAACATAAGCAAGACCATTATCGGTCTTAATCTGATGCAGAACACCATGTACAGCAAAAGGTTGTTGCCAGTGTCAAATAAGATCTCAAGCTGCTTCTCTTGTGTGTGCAGTAGCTACGATGGCTGATGAAAATGTGTCAATAGACACATGCACATACTTCAGTCTACCAAATTAATACGATTGTGATTTTTTTTTTTTTTTTTTTTTGTCAGCCATAACAGCTTTAGCACACTAAATAACAAGGCATTACTCGCATCCCCCAAGATTGCCTTATCCAGTCATTGTGCCAGTCTGGCTACATAAGCTGAGTCTGTGACGATGTTCACTGCACAGGTAAATGGCTGGAATGCCAGAGTAACAGCACAAAGTTCAACAATCTGAGGGGAGCCTTCTTGTTGCTTGACGATATGTTGCCACTGATGACCATCATGCCAGACAACAGCTGCTTTCCCGGTCCATCCTGATCCATCTGTAAATACTGTAGGACCTGTTACTGGTTCCTTCTGGCTTAATTGTTCCTGTGCAATACGAATTTGACTCCCTAATTTACATAATGGATAAGAGGGAATATGATAGTTAATTTGTCCTGTTTCTAAAAGAGGCTTCAGTTGTGACAAGGTTAAACCTAAATAAGGCCATATCCAATTAATAATTCCTACTAATTTTTTGTACATCATTCAAGGTTTTTACCTCCATATTTAACTGGATCACTTGTGGCTGCACAGTCTGGTCAAGCACCTTCATGCCTAAATAAAGCCATGGCTGGGTGCGTTGCACCTTCTCTGGAGCCACTACTAGGCCAAATTGTTCTAATGAAATTCATGTGTCAGATTCCATTGCTGATAATGCTTGAGATGTTGGAGCAGCCAAAAGGATATCATCTATATAATTATAACAGTACCCTGCTAGATATTTTTCTCTAATTTGACTTAAGGCCTGAGCGACAAACCATTGACAAATTGTGGATGAATTTTTCATTCCTTGCAGGAGCACTTTCCACTGAATCTTTGCGTTGGTTCAGCATGATTAATTGATGGAACTGTAAAAACAAACTTTTACATATCAGTCACATTTAACGGAATAGTAAAAAAAAAATAAAAAAAACTACCAAAAAACAATCCTTTAGGTCCATTACAACAATTTCCCATTGCATGGGGATCATTGTTTTACTGTTCCCAAGGCCTCTTTCCCATCAATACAAAAACACCTGCCAAGCTCTCACTCAGCAGCGTGTCTCCAACTTTCTCATTCTGCACAATTCCCCCTTTTTGATTTACTAACAAAGCAACAGCTAGTATTTTGTTAATCAGGCGCTGCTCACATTGTAACAAACAGAAAACACAGATCATAATACACAGAAAGATGATGATATAGACAAGAACAATTGCATCCGACCAATTAAGCCCCAATCATTAAGAAAAAAAAAAATCAATCAGTTTCCCCCTTCTTTGCTCCGAGAGTCCTCCATCCGGACAGGACCCACTGCCCTTTACGGGATGAGACAGTAGACTGGAGACTGCTGAAATCAGCAGGGCGCGCCTTCTCCTCTTGCTGTCCCGCCTCGCAGGAACAGGAGTGCTCATCCTGGATGAGCCCCGAATTGGTGAGAAACAACAGCTCACATTTAGAATTTAAAGAGAACAAAGTCGTCGAAGCAAAGATTAAAATTTATTGCACGAAACAGCGCTGAATCAGATGCATCTCAAAACAGAGGCACATACAATCTTTTAGCTTTTGAATATTTGTATCCTACCCACTTTGTTCTACATTATGTACATCATGCTTGTCTCCTAGTTGAGACACACGACCACATTCAGTCCTTCTGATTAAAACGTTGTCGGTACAGATGAACACACCTCGCTGGAATCCACCGCGGTCGCTGCTTCTTCTGGCCGGGGCGCGGAGACTCCTCCCAGCGGGGTCCTTGCCGCCGCGCTGCGAGTCCGCCTGGCCCGGCGGGGCGGGGGGGCGCCTTGCCCCCCTCTCCTCCTCCTCCTGCTGCTGC